>MJUU01017256.1:57594-70916 GCA_002080025.1 Modiolus philippinarum | reverse complement strand
TAAATTTCCTGAAAGTCTCAAAGACCACTTATTTTTTGGAATTCTACCTAGCAACCATACTTAAATTGTTTATTTAGTTTAGGAAAAACATTTTCATCAACTGGATTTCAAAAATATTTATTCCAATTTTGGTTAATTTCCTGAAAGTCTCAAAGACCACTTATTTTTTGGAATTCTACTTAGCAACCATATATCCTAGAATTCTTTTAGTAACAATAATGACTATCAATAGGTAGATTTCAAAGATAATGAAAAAAATTATGCCAAGGGTGTATAACAACTGTTTTCTGTGTCAAACAGGGAGTGCGGGGATAGCTGTCGTTTCCGACAACATCTAGTTTTGACATGTTTTAGGTTGGCCTTATCAAAGAATTTTTCACCTGATTTTGAGGGCTTTGTCTATATTTAGAAGATCTTGCACACCAAAAGCAAAGTGAATTACTGCCATGCATAGGTAGTTGTTTAATGATTTAAGCATTGTTAAAGACCTTCATATTCTTGACCTTCAAATAATTGCAAATTGCACCCAAAGTAAGGTACCCAAACCACGATTCTTACTTCATGATGAGATGGGGTGGAGATGCCCACAATCAGTGTTTTTTCATGTTTTTATGGAACAAAAGTCAACCTACATGGCCGGAAGTGACGTCATATATGTATTTCGTTGCATTATTAGCTAGAACTGTTTCACCTGTCCTTTGTCTGAACCAATGAATGTCTTTGGTCAGTTAGTACAATTTATAAAGAGATATATGGAGAACCAGTAGTGACAAAATTCCTTGATTTCTCTATTTTCCGATTTGCTGAGCCTTAGTTTCTTCCTGGTAGCATAAGTGTGTATGTGCTTCTGGATCATTATACCCGGCCACACATAGTGGCGAGGTATTATGTGATACCCTCAGTCGTGTGTCCGTCCGTCTGTCCGTCCGTCCCTGTGACCGTCCGTCCGTCCCCCGAAGGTTTCCG
This sequence comes from Modiolus philippinarum, assembly GCA_002080025.1. Classification (NCBI taxonomy): domain Eukaryota; kingdom Metazoa; phylum Mollusca; class Bivalvia; order Mytilida; family Modiolidae; genus Modiolus; species Modiolus philippinarum. The sequence continues at coordinate 69,950 of MJUU01017256.1, read as the reverse complement.
ACTGATAACTTGTGAACGAAATAACACAAGGTCTTCGAACTTGGTATGCAAGTTGTTTACCACAAAACTCAGGTCAAGTTCGATATTGGGTGCAGAGGTCCAATGGGATCTCGAGTTATGCCCCTTGAAACTTAGAAATTTTGCGAATTTTAGGGTTTCCGACTGATAACTTGTGAAAGAAATAACACAAGGTCTTCAAACTTGGTATGCAAGTTGTTTACCACAAAACTCAGAACAAGTTTTATTATATATGGGTTCAGAGGTCCAATGGGTTCTAGAGTTATGCCCCTTGAAACTAAGATATTTTGTGAAACGTGGCGGGGTATCATGTAATGCACCATTACTATTTTTTTTTCTATATTATCCAGTGAAAAAAGTGAAATTCCAAACTCTTTCTCCCATTTGAAATAATCTTCAATGTTACCGACCCCCTTTAAATTTCAGGCAAATTTCTGTTTTTGGTAGCTCTGAGACAATCAGAAACAGCTGTAATTACCACAAATGAAGCATTAAAATTAAGTGCTAATATCAGTTTTGAACTATTGCTATTAAGCTACAGAAAGAACTCAACAGGTTTAGAATCCAGATTATGGAGGGCTATGGTGGACATAAATACATGCACATTTAGCATGACGAGATAAGTCGTCACCGGTAGCATCGGTAGGGAAAGTGTTTAATGATAAGGGACAGTGCTTTCATTTTTCAGGTGTATTTATAAACTTGCCCTAATAACTTTGTTTACTTAATGTGTTTTCTCTGTTTCTTATTATAACCCCCGCAAACAAAGTTTGGGTGGGTGTATAGGAATCACCCTGTCCGTCCGTCCGTCTGTCTGTCTGTCTGTCTGTCCATGTACCTTGTCAGCGCATGTTATCCTAAACGGCTGCTTGGATTTTGATGAAATGTTACAAAGTTGTAGTACACCACCTGAAGATGTGCATGAAGTCATATGGTTGCTGCCGGATATTTTGAAGGGGAGATAATTTGTCTTTGAATATTTTCTCGAAAAGGGGGGAGGACAAACTTGTCAGCGCATGTTTTCCTAAACGGCTGCTTGGATTTTCATGAAATGCTACACAGTTGTAGTACACCACCTGAAGATGTGCATGAAGTCATATAGTTGCTGCCTGAAATTTTGAAGGGGAGATAATTAGGGCCCCGCCACTATGTGGCGGACGCCCTATAGTAATCACTTTGTCCGTCCGTCCGTCCGTAACAAAGTCGTGTCCAGGCTATAACTTTTTTGTCTTTTGAGATAGGCTTTTGATATTTTGCATGTAGATAGATCACTTCAAGATGATGTGTCATGGACAATGAATGGTGACCTTTGACCTTGACCTTTGTCGTCAAGGGCAGATTTTTGCTTTCGTACTGACAAGTTGTGTCTTGGCTATATCTTTTTTGTCTTTTGAGATAGGCTTTTGATATTTTGCATGTAGATAGATCACTTCAAGACGATGTGTCATGAACCATGATTGGTGACCTTTGACCTTGACCTTTATCTTCAAGGTCAGATTATTGCTTACATTCTGTTGATATCTTGATAATATGATGGTGTCCATACTTGTGAAGTGTCCACACTTGTACTGTGTCCACACCTGAATTGTGTCCACACACACTTAAATTTGCACATATTATACAGCGGGGCCCACAGAGATGACTGCCATCTCTCCGATGTCTAGTTTGTCTTTGAATATTTTCTCTAAAAGGGAGGAGGACAAACCTTGTCAGCGCATGTTCTCCTAAATGGCTGCTTGGATTTTGATGAAATGTAAAACAGTTGTAGTACACTACCTGAAGATGTGCATGAGATAGAATGGTTGCTTTCTGAAATTTTGAAGGGGAGATAATTTGTCTTTGAATATTTTCTCAAAAATGGGGAGGACAAACCTTCTCAGCACATTTTCTCCTAAACAGCTGCTTTGATTTTGATGAAATATTACACAATTGTAGTACACCACCTGAAGATTTGCATGAAGTAACATGGTTGCTTTCTGAAATTTTGAAGGGGAGATAATTTATCTTGAATATTTTCTGGCAAAAGGGGATGGATGAACCTTGTCAGCGCATGTTCTCCTGAATGGATTTTTGGATTGGGATGAAATGTTACACAGTTGTAGTACACCACCTGAAGATTTGCAAGAAGTAGTATGGTTGCTGTCCGAAATTTTGAAGAGGAGATAATTCTTCTTTGAATAATTTCTGGAAAAAAGAGGGAAAGTATATCAATGTGTCCATACTTGTATTGTGTCCACATTTGTACTGTGTCCACAAATGTATTGTTTCCACATACAATTAAGTTTACACTTGCCATATTGATTCAGGGTTCAATTAGCGGGGGGTATAACTGGCTGCCATTCGGTGACAGCTCTAGTTATTTTCTAATTTATCATGACAGGTATTAATATAAATATATGACGGTTGGGGATGTTGCATATAGTATTATTTATAACTTTCTGATGCCATATTCAGTTCACATAGAAACAACAAATTCATCAATGAGAAAATGCTTCTGGATATAAACAGAATTGTATTGAAAAAAGATATATTATTCAGTATAGTAACTTCATTTAAATTTAACATGTTTAACATTTTGTTTATATTATGAATGGTAAGAGAACATGTTTTGTATATTTCACAGTTTGATGACATATTGTTTTTACTTTTTTGTTATTTCTTTTCAATTTCTAAATAATTTGGATCTTACTTAAAATATTTATTATTTTCTACCATAAAGATTATATAAAAATATCTCTTATGCAATCAGATGATTAAAATATTAATAGAACTGATCTGACGCAATAATCAAATAATCAAAGTACTGATAGCACTGATAGCTATATATATATATATATATATAAATATATATACAGAAACACAATGAGTTAATTAAAGGGGTGTGTGAAAGTTTTACATCTTGACAATGCCTCATCTTTTGGTAACTTCTGTGTTTGCATCTTAACACAGTCATCACTTTTCATGAATTAACTTTTCAATTGATGCCAGAATTTATAAATACATACCTGTATTAATTTCTCAGAAGCACATAGATTTCTGTTTCTTCTCGACTTCTACACGGGGGCATAAGTGTTTCACAAAACACATCTTGTTTGACAATTGTAGTAAATGCACTGGTACTAAATAGCTCAATTACCGGTCTTTGACTTTTTTAGCTAATGGACTGACATTAAACCTTAATAATATGCTATTTTGAGGAAAACTTCTGAGAAATCTCTTCCAGTTTATTTGTGTTGGACCATAAGTCCCATAGTCATTGTTCACTTTGATTTGATATCAACATGATCATGGCGTAACAAAATACGTACAGTTATTGACTGGGTCCATAAACAACAGCTGTTTTGTTTGACCCAAGGACTGAACTGTTGCATGAAGCCAAAGGCTGGGTGCAACAGTTAAGTCAGAGGGTCAAATGAAACAGCTGTTGTTTGAGAACCCAGTCTATAACTGTTTTGTTATAACTTTCCATGTTCAATGTGTTTTAGTCTTTAAAATATGTTTTATTGTTATATCCATCTGTATTACATTTATTTATAAATGGAAACTTTTGAATTTTATTAAATACTCTCTATTTCATCTGAATACAATTCACATTGCCAATTTGGTTGTGCAGATGACAGATCATGTGATATGGATGTGATATTTTTGAACCAATCAAAATAAGGCAGGTGGTCAACAGTTCAGTTACAGTCAACAGACTGAAAACTGTTGACTTGTCAACAGATAGTTTTTTTGGTTTGAGAAATAAAACAGACAATTTGTCAATTTTTTTCGCAACGCATTTTTATAAGGGAAATATTATAAGGTATAACAATAGATGTGTGTGAAATGATTCCAGTGTTATAGTTTAGAAATATTGTTCAAACATATCTGAAAAAAGCAAACATGGTAAATGAGTGTTTTCTTATGTACACTCAACTAAATAATATATTTTAGTTTTAGTCTACTCAGTTCCATCTAGTGTTCTCATTGAACTTTAAATTACACTTGTTTTATTTTCAGTGGATCAACATTCTGAGGTCATATCATGCTGTGCTTGGGGTAGCCCTTTATCAATTTTTCAAGATGTATATATGCTGAACAATGTTGAGAAATTCAGGCATCTGTTAGCCTCTAGTTATTTAAAGCTATGATCAAAAAATTTCTAGATTCTCGCTGATCTTTTGAAAATTAATGATGAGCTGATTCTTATATTGAGCCTTTTGAAAAAGTATGGAGAGTTGGGGCAATTTTCTTATTCATTTTTTTTATCAATTAAATATGCTGTTTCATTTGCTTAATCTTGCCGCATATTTCCAGGGATTTTGTCCCATGTACATTTACTTTACATCCTTTTATTTGTGTATATATATTAATATTATATATTATCAATGATTATAAACAAAATATTAATATGAGCAAAAACTCAAAATGGCTGAAAAAATCAGATCCAGAGAGGTGAGAATCTCAGATTTTTTTATGCCCCCAGATCGATGATCGGGGGCATACTGTTTTTGTCCTGTCTGTTTGTCTGTCTGTGCATCCGAAACTTTAACCTTGGCTTTAACTTTTGAACTATATAAGGTAGACTTTTGATACTTGGCAAGTGTATAGGTCTAGTCAAGAGGAACATAAATATGCAAAAAAATTAGGTCAGGTCAAAGGTCAAGGTCACAGAGGTTAAAAAGGGGTGAAATTGGCTTCACACATTTGACTGTAGAATCCTTATTATTTATCCTAGTGACTTGATTTGTTTCATGATATAGCTAATAAAATTGTGCAACTGTAGTATGTTGACAGATTTGAGGTAGCATTTACCGTTTCTGAGAAACAAGAGGCCCAAAGGGGACAAACGGAAAAAAATGAATATTAAATTTTTTGGTCAGATCTTGATGCAGTTTTTTCTGTAGGTTTCTTATAGCATGTTTAAACAGATACTTTTAACAATTAAAACCATTTCAATAAACTAGAGGCCCAAAGGGGCTTCATCTGTTTCAGAATAAAGGGGTTAAATTGGGTGTTTTTATGGTAATAAACAACTTTCGAACTATATAAGATTGGCAAGTGTGTAGGTCTTGTCAATATGAACATAAATATGCAAAAAAAAATTAGGTCAAAGGTCAAGGTCACAGATGTCAAAGAGTGGTAAAACTGGGTATTTTGATATATTTTACTTTGGAATCTGGGGGCATATGTTAAGTGTTTCACAAACACATCTTGTTTCATTATGCCAATGGCCTAAATAAAACAAAAGTTTACATGTATTGTTGTATGTTGTTATTTAATCTGTCTCAACATACATTTAGATTTTTAGACCTCCTGGTAATTAACTGTTAAACAGTTTAATATCATATTCATTGATTTTTAGATGAAAAGATTTGAGATATTATCTTATCCCTTTACCATGTGTTAATTTATTGACTAAGGACAAAATATTATTGCATCAAATAAATCATTTCTTAACTGATCATATTTCACAGAATACAATGTTAATTTCTCTTCTTTGTACATATTCCTCATATGTCAGATTTCAGTAAGATATTAATGATTTTCAGTATGTATTTAAAAGCTCTTCAAAATCAATATGAATACATTTGTTCAGGATTTTAATATGTATTAAAAATAGGACATTTTTACAGATTTTATAGGAAATTATTATGGAAGTAGACATCAAACAGAAAGCATATACATATTTTATTACTTGTCTGTTAAATGATACCCAAGGGACACTTTTGTTTGAAATATAGAGTACAAATGAACCCGCACTCTTTTAGACACTGTGCATTCCTTTACCAATAGAAGGCATTAAGGCTGGTCTCCCATGACCAGTTCAAATATATACTGATGACACAGAAGGTGTACAGGTGTAGTGTCAGGTTTAAAATTGATAATGATCAGTGTGTAGCAAAAACAAATAAATAATTTTTAGATCATATATATCCATTCTGGATTACAGGTACTTTTTGTGTACCAACATGTACATTGTACCTGCACCTATCTGCTGAACTTGCCTTCCCTTATGATTTTGGCGTAATGCTCACTATTTAGGAGGCCATCTTACAGTAACGTCCTTAACAGGCTTTACCATTTTGTAAAGATTTGTTCAGTTAATGTGGTTTACTACTAGAGTATAAAGGGTATGGAAAGTTCAAGAGATCACCTTCCTTCACGACGTACACAATGTTACTCCGAGAATGTCTGCAGGGGTTAAATGTATACTTTTGTCATCAATTTGTACTTTTACACCAGGTCGTCTGTAATTCCGTGTCACGTGCGTTTTAACTTGATTGACGTGGTGCAATCTCTCGACCATGCAATAAATTTAATGCTGTATGAATCTACCAGAAATAAGAAAAGGAGACAACTAAGGGGGGGATGCTAAAGACTAAAAAAATGCATGTAGAAAGCAATGGGGAATTCCAGGGAGTAGAATTTCTATACAGAAAAGTAATTAAAAAGATATTTCAGAATGTGTTGTATCGCCGTAAAGATGACTTCTGAACACGAAATAAATTGAATGTTCAATAGCATAACCGCAGGTTAATGAAGTGGTCTATACAGCCAAGTTTCGCTTTTACAGACAGCGCACTTTCTTCTTTTAGACATTATATATCTTTTTTATTGAAAATTAACTTATATTATGTGTTTTCGCTGGTTGTTACCTTAAAGTAAGGAGCCTATAACTTCGAAATTAAGAAAAAAGGATTTGAAGCCAATTTACAATTTACTTCATATATATTAGTATTTCATTGTCGGATCAAGAGAGGAGAGGGTTTCCTGTGTCTTCGGAACTGTTTTAATTTCATTCATCTATAGCCAAATACCGACACCCCCCTAAAAAAACAAACAAACAAAACAAAACAACCCAAGAAAATCGACTGAATTCCCCCTTTGTGGAGCTTTATTTGAACCATCCTTTTTCCCAAGCTTGATCCTTCAGTTTTAACAAACATTCAAAAAATGAAAAAAAAATATGACCACTTGAAAATCTCGTTAATCTTTTACTTTGTGAATGCATTAAATTCTAAACATGCTATAAACACTACTAGTATATCATAACAATTCAATTCAAATATATTTTTATACTTTTAGATAAAAGATTAAGCAAACAAACTTTGATTGCATGAATTTCTACAGATTTTGACAATTTTTGAAGGTTTTTGTTAAAATTCAATAACTGTAATCAGAGATGCAAGCATTCTACACTTGCCTAAAAAAAGAAAGAAGGTATAAAAAAAAATCGGCTTTGGTTCTCAGCGCATCTTTCCAAGTGCATGCTGTACAGATCAGATTGAAGGTGAAACTCATTTTTTGTGTATTTGTTCTCAATTCAAGGATAAAAGATCTCTTTTATTTTATCTTGTTGGAATAAGATATCCGAATTTTCTAACACTTTCAAATCAATCAAAATTGATATTTTTTTTTAGTAATGAAGATCATGAGGTTATGTCAGCCACAGACTGCTAGTGCTAAATTCATATTGGAAAAAAATGACTAAGAATTTTTTTATTGTGTCCTTATGTTCAACAGCTGATCTATATAGCTAGCAAAAACAATATGGTTCTATCTTGTTATGTATTCATGTCCCTGTAAATCATATTCTTCTCTTGTATTTGTTACTCTCATTGCTCCTTGTGGGCGCCTGATTTGGAAATAAAGATATGTTATGTTATATTATGTATTGTTATAAAATGGCTTAAATGGACACAAAAGGTTATTTACAGCCATGGTGGACTGCTAATATGTCAGAAAATGTAGAAATGTGGTACTTAATTTTTATTACTGGCCGGGAAGTAAATGTATCAGAGACCACTTTGAACAATTTCTGTCAATATCTTTTTTAAGACGCGGACCATTTGATTTCCTGGGGGGGGCTGGTATTTTTACCCGAGCCGGAAATTTTTTTCGCCCGATTTGCGGTCCAGATTATTTGATTCCATAAACACTATGCTAGGAAATTTTGTTGAGCCAGGCTTTTTTTTCTAATGGACAGGATCCGGACCAGATTATTTTTTTTTTTTCAACCAAGTGGTCTTTTTTGGGGGGCAAAAATCGGACCAGAAAATTTTTTTCTAAAAAATACCAGGTCCCCCCCTGAAAATCAAATGGTCCCTGCCTTAATAAGACCCAACATAAAAACAAAGTTCACAACTTAATGGCCATACTTCTTTGAAATCCTATGTACAATAAATAAAAAAATGTGTCAATTCCATAAAAAAGTATAACGTATAAACTATATCCTGGAGACTATTTAAGCTTTATAGGCTTCGCATAGTTAGGGATAATCTAATATTTAGAAAAAAAGGGTCAATAGCTGCCGAAATTTTGTATACTTTTTCTCCTCGGCAAGATGTGCAATGTTCAGTCGATATCAATCTACCCGAAAAGACACGTGGCAACAAAAGACTTAAAAGTACATATTGATGACATTGTATACATTATATTGATGACATTGTATACATTGTAATCGCGGCTGGCATCTGTGGAGTTACAGCGTGTACATTGTGAAGGAAGTTGATCTCTTGAACTTTCCATACCCTTCTTACTCTAGTAGTATGAGAATTTCAGTTTTGGTCCTTCATTTCATTGTGGATCCATATATTATAGTTGAAATAGGAATTTCCCATAGAAAGGATGGCTGAGTTTCATTAATCTTATGCTCATGATGCTGTAAACATACATTTAGTTATTTTCGCTATTTTGTGGGTAAATAACAAAAGACCATGGAAATTTGTACCAGCAAATAATTTCAGAAACAATCAGAAAATACTTATATATAACAGTTGTTCCTAAAAGCAGCAAAAATTGAAATCCATGAATATATCAAGAAACTGTTTAAATCAACAACTGAAAATTGATATGTTTACAGTGTTTATTTGGGATTTGAATTTTCTGACATGTATAATCATTTTCAATTCTGTTTATTTTCAGACCTTAATTGGATCTGATGGGCCTAGATGGAACTTATTGACATTTGAAAAAACTGAATTAGATGGAACAATATGTCAAATATCATCGAAATGCTGAAATATACCAATGGGATGTACCAAGTGTTGGTGAACCAGCTGTGTGAGATGAGGATACAATATTACCTGGCACTACTACTTGTAAGTTTGTTATACATGCATTAAAGCAGAGTTATTTCCGGAATAAAAGTACAAATTATAGTCAGCATATACTGGTAGTAGGAGAAAAATTGTACAAAGGAGTCTAAAATGTTCCTTTATCTTTCCATAACTAAAAATGATTCTTTTATGTTGTGTAAACATGCATATGTTTAGGTGGGCAGAGCCAAGAAAAACTTCTATTGATTAAGGGGTCATTAGATCAAAGTTTAAGGTCAGATGTACTTAAAGAAACTGCAAATTTGGGCTATAGGCTTCCAGAAAATAACTTCAGAATGTTGGTATGGATTTGAAGGAAAGTTACATTGATGTAGAAAGACACCTGTCGATGTTGGTGTGAGTAAGTCAAAGGTCAAAGTCACATATACTGGGTACTTAGAGAAATTTTTAAAAAAATGAAAAAAAAAATGGTTTCAGGGCCATAACTTCAGAATACCGTTATGGGTTTTGCCATTATGGAATGATTTGAATAAAACTTGACAGATGAAAACTTCAAACCCACAGAAGACACTTATTGATTTTGTAGTCACATTGTAGAAGGTCAAGGTCCCACATACTAACAAAAATTGAAAATTAGGCTGAAAATTGGTTTCCAGAGCAGAACTAAAATTTAATCAAAGTTGGTCAAGTGGTTTAGGGGGTAGACCTGGGGAAGCCTAAAATTTTCCACTAGTTTAATTTTCTGAATATTTTCAGTATTAAAACTACACATGTTCATGTCGACTTTCAGCAATTTTCAACAATTTTTACAGTCCCGTTTTATGTCTAGTGGTCATCAAAGATACCCTGTTTCCTCATATTATTCAGTCCATTCAGGACTTGATTGTGGTGTATAAAATTGGCTCTAATTAAGTTTGTGTTTGATTTAAAATTATTTCAAATGCAAAATTCTGTAGTTTAGACATGTGTGAAAGTAAGCATGAATAATGATAGTAAATTTAACTAGTTTGAACTGAAATACCTGGGTGTTCTGAATAATATAGGCTGAAATTTTGACTCTATTTTGATCACTATTAAACACTTCTTGTAAAAAAATTCTGTCGTTTAATTTTCACCAAAAACTGAGAATGGAAAGACAACTAGTGTTTGTAAAATATATTAAAATTTAAGAAAATTCTACCGTCCCATTTTTTCATAATTTAGAATAAAGTGGGTAAAAATCTGTAAAATTGCTGAATACCTCCCTTTGAAGAAATCCGACTTTTACATATTTTCATTATCTTTGGGCAGCATAGCAAAAATGTAGAGTAAAATGCACTCATTATAAATAACTGGATGTTGGGTATTTGTTTTCATGACAAAATTAATATTTATTTGCTGTGTGGAAAAAATTTTACAATTTTAAAATTTTGATAATACCTTTTGTAATGATTCTATTTGTTTGTGAAAAACAGAGTTATCTCCTCCTACCCCAGGTCTACCCCCTTAAAAAGATCTTTGTATACATTTATCATTGAGTCCAATGCTAAACTTATGTTCCCTAGTGGGGACCAAATATGAATGAAGCTTAGATAGATGAAAATACCAGAAGTTAAGGAAGATATGCATCGATTTTGGGGTCAGAAGGTCAAAAGTTTCACAGGTATGTTTCTGGTAATTGCAAACTGTCAATGCTTTCCCCAATCAGTAAATGGGTATTTTCAGACATAGCAGTCATAAGTAAGACAGGCTCATTATTTAAAATACTACTGTGAATACAATTATTATTTTCTTGCCAAAGATGAAAAGTCTCAGAAGCAAAGCTCAGGGATAATGTTTGCCGTGGCAACAGCTAGTGTCAACATTTGAAAACTATCGAGAATTATCATAGATACTTATGTTAGTTGTAGGTCAATAGTGTTTTGGTTTAAACATATTTATTGAACAAAGACATATATACAGTACACTAACAGTACAAGAATATAATCATATATAACTAAATAACATTTATAGGATTCAGAAACGAGCAAAGTTTATGTAAATCTGTCTCCTAGGGCAGAATAAAAAAATCTGTGTTTCCGGTAACCTGACCGACCCTAACTTTTTGGGCTAAAAATGCCTATCCTAAGTTTTTTTGGCAATTTTTAAGAAGCACTGTTAAAGTCCAGAAATTACTCTCTATATGTCTATGTAAAAAGTTTTGGAAATTTTTTTTAAAAAATGCTTACCTACCGACCCTAATTTTGAACAGTATGTTACCGGAAACACAGGTAATTTTTTTTTAGGCTAAGGATTATACAGCACATAAAGTGAACTTGACTTGATTCAATCATTCTTGCAAGTACCTTAGCAATAGTTTAGTTATACTTTAGGAAGATATCATATAACTAGATGTTGTCGGAAACGACAGCTATCCCCGCACTCCCTGTTTGACACAGAAAACAGTTGTTATACACCCTTGGCATATTTTTTTTCACTTTAATCTACCTATTGATAGTCATTATTGTTACTAAAAGAATTCTAGGATATATGGTTGCTAAGTAGAATTTCAAAAATAAGTGGTCTTTGAGACTTTCAGGAAATTTACCAAAATTGGAATCAAATATTTTTGAAATCCAATTATGAAAATGTTCGTCCTACAGTACACAAACATTTTAAGTATGGTTGCTAGGTAGAATTCCAAAAAATAAGTGGTCTTTGAGACTTTCAGGAAATTTACCAAAATTGGAATCAAATATTTTTGAAATCCAATTTATAAAAATGTTCGTCCTAAGCTACACAAACATTTTAAGTATGGTTTCTAGGTAGAATTCCAAAAAATAAGTGGTCTTTGAGACTTTCAAGAAATTAACCAAAATTGGAATCAAATATTTTTGAAATCCAATTGATAAAAATGTTTGTCTTAAGCTACACAAACATGTTAAGTGTGGTTGCTAGGTAGGATTCCAAAAAATAAGTGGTCTTTGAGACTTTCAGGAAATTTACCAATATTGGAATCAAATATTTTTGAAATCCAATTCATGAAAATGTTCATCCTAAACTACACAAACATTTTAAATACGGTGGCTAGGTAGAATTCCAAAAGATAAGGGGTCTTTGAGACTTTCAGGAAATTTACCAAAATTGGAACCAAAATTCCAAAAGCTTATTGCAAATCTATAGACTATATGCAACAATTCTGCATAAAGATTTGATCCCTAAATCCAAAAATGTAGGAGGAGTTTGCGTCACATGCCACATGTGTCTAATCCACATCTTTGGGTCTTTGTTAAAATTGACATCATGGGGCCTCTTGTTTGCACCAAGACCAATATC
>MJUU01017256.1:46783-57429 GCA_002080025.1 Modiolus philippinarum | reverse complement strand
AAAGCTTATTGCGCATCTGCAGACTATATGCAACAATTCTACAACAAAATTAAATCCCTTAATCCAAAAATGTGGGAGGAGTTTGAGTCACAAGAAATGTGTGATGGACGGACGGACGGACGGACGGAGGGTATAACATTATCCCTGAACTTTCTTCGAAAGTGCGGGGATAATTATCATTTAATCAATGTGAACGGCAAAAAAAAAGTCAAAAGCAACAACAGATATGTTATTTAATCATATACTATACTGTAATACAAGCTCATATTATTGGATAATATGCAAAAACATAATAATGAACTAAGATGATATCAAGTAAGGATATACAAAAAAATTTGTTCAGTTGATTAGCGTAACAGAATGAGTAATAGTGTACAGCATATGTATTCAAAATATAAACTGAAAAAAAATATACGTATATATATATATATTAACGAAAGGTTGTCAAGTTTGCTACAGTGTGAATCTTTTACTTTGTAAAATGAAATTTTGAACAGCTATATAGATTGTAGTGTTTTGATCATCTTTTAGGTCATTAGAAGATGGGTCGTAATATTTATAGGTAAATCAGCTAAGTAAGTCATTAGATTTTCTGTGGGCAAACAATGTTTTGGACAGGTTAGCAAATAACAAGAAGAGGTCTCAATTGTTCCACAAACCCAATTTGGAGAATACACTAAATTACAGGAGAAAAGGTGAGAATTTAATGAACTGCAGTCCATACACAAGTGGGAATACAAGTTGGCCAATTCTACTTCCAACATAATAGTACACAGGCGCTTGGTTATTTTGGGAAGAAAGCAGATGTTTAAATCATGTTAAATAGCCCATTGCTTTTAACATTGTGCTTGTCATTAGTAACCATGGTATCTGTGTTCCAATTTCTTGCTTTGGACAGAAGGAAATATTAAGAATACAGATTTGTAGGAGTTCTTATTTCAACTAAATTAGGGCTTTGTCTAGTATTGTGAGAATGTCTGTCAGCCACATGGACTAGTATCAAATTCGATGAATATTCTGGATTATCAATGATTTTTGATTATTCTGTCTATAACTTTGCATGCGAGGTCAGTTTCGTCCCCCTGTTATTATTCTAGCTGCATCAATTTGAATATTTTCTAATTTTTGGATCAATTCCACATTTTTAGCTCACCTGGCCTAAAAGTCCATTTGAGCTTTTGCCATCACTTTGCGTCAGTCGTCCATCGTCAGTCAGTCGTCCGTCTGTCCGTCCATCAACAATTTCAAAAATCTTCTCCTCTGAAACTGCAGAGCCAACTGTAACCAAACTTGGCCTGAAGCATCACCAGGGTATGCGGTTTCAAAATTGTGTTCGATTAGTCCGAAGACCAAACAACATGGCTGCTGTTACTAAAAATAGAACATAGGGGTAAATTGCTGTTTTTTGCAAATAACTCAAAAACCGCTACAGATATCAAAAATCTGACAGGAGTAAAAGTGATCAGCATAGCAAAATCTACCTACCCTGCAATTTTGAAGAAAATCCGAAAATCTGTCTTGGAGTTATTGCCCTTTTTCCGTAAAATTTTCAAAATTTGTGCATTTTTTATTATTTATTTCAAAAAGTGTAACAGATAGAGGTCAAGTGTATATTGCAAAAAGGTTCAGCATATCAAGATCTACAAAACCTGAAATTTTGAAGAAAATCCAAAAACCGTTGTAGGAGTTATTGCCCTTTTTTATGGAATTTTCAAAATTTTCATATTTTTCGTCTTTTATTTCCCAAACTATAGAAGATGAAGGTTAAGTGTAAATTGATAAAAAGTTTGCCCCGCTGTGTGGATTTCAAAACTGGTGTTTAAAATTGTTTGTTGACCGCCATTTTCAAAATGGCCGCCAAAAAAGGCGGGAAAATTCAACATATTTTTTATTTCAATGAAATTTGGTTTCTAAATAGATATTGATGTTGTGACCTCAAAACCGTTGTTGAAAAGTGTTAGTTGACCGCCATTTTCAAAATGGCTGCCAAAAAAGGCGGGAAAATTCAACATTGTCCAATTTCAATGAAATTCGGTTTCCAAATAGATATTAATGTTGCAACTTCAAAACCAACGTTAAAAATTGTTCGTTGACTGCCATTTTCAAAATGGGCGCCAAAAAAGGCGGGAAAATTCAACATTGTCCGATTTCAATGAAACTTGGTTTCCAATTAGTTATTGATGTTGCAACTTGAAAACTGATGTTAAAATTTGTTCGCTTACAGCCATTATCAGAATGGCTGCCAAAAAAAAGGCGGGAAAATTCAACATTGTCCGATTCCAATGAAATTTGGTTTCCAAATGGATATTGATGTTGTGACTTTAAAACTGGTGTTGAAAATTCTTCATTGACTGTCATTTTCAAAATGGCAGCCATAAAAGGTGGGAAAATTCAACATTGTCTGATTTCAATGAAATTTGGTTTCCAAATAGATATTGATGTTGGGACTTCAAAACCGGATTTGAAAATTGTTTGTTGAGCGCCATTTTCAAAATGGCAACAAAAAAAGGCGGGAAAATTCAACATAGTCTAATTTCAATAAAATTTGCTTCCCAAATAGATATTGATGTCATAACTTAAAAATATGGTGTTGACTGCCATTTACAAAATGATGTCTCAACTTCAAAACTTGTGTCGAAAGTGGTCCTTATCAAGAACGTTTTTGTCAAAAAAGCCCAACAAAGAAATATAATTGAACATGATCAGACTTAAAATACAGTTCAAAATATTGATGATGTTCAAACTACCAAAGTTTGAGGGACTGAAGTTCAACTGTATAACTTACAATGTTAACTTGATTAGCCAGGTGAGCGATACAGGCTCCTTGGAGCCTCTGGTTAGTATCCCAAATAACATCAGCATATTCCAAAATTGGTCTGATAAATGAAAGATATAGTTTTTCAAGTGTAAATCTATCAAGAATCAAAGGTGACCTTCGAAGAATATTTAAATGATTGTAGGACTTTTTAAAAATAAACTCTATGTGATTATGCCAGAAACCATTGTCTGATATAATAATGCCAAGATGCTTTTGATTAGATATGGACTGTAATTTTTGATTGTTCATCGTAAAGGATGGGTGTGAAGGTTTATTCACTTTCCTGGAAATAATGATAGTCTCTGTCTTTTTTAAGCATTGAAATTGACTAACCATTTTTTCGACCATATCTAAATCATTATTTAGGGTAACTGCATTATTAACGGGGTCATCAACCACAATATATAAACTAGTATCATCATCAAAAAGTTTTATTTGTGCATGTATATCTTGGACAATATCGTTGATTAAAAACCATGACAACAACAACATGAGTTGCATATTAAGTTTTTAGCAAGCAGTTAGTAGTTCTTACAACTTGCTAGTTGACATGAAGTTCTTATTGAGGAGTACATACCAATTAAATGCCCAGATGGTGGCCCTAACCCAAAAGTGATGAATTTAACGATATAAGTTTTTTGCAAGCAGTTAGTGCAGCCTGTAACAGTAGTTCTAATTACTTCATATTTGACATGCAGTTGCATCTTTAGGAGTATATTCCAATTCTACGCCCTGCAGTTGCTGGCTCGGACTGCTTAGTCATGCATGAATGATCACATAATTGTTTTTCGCAGGCAGTTAGAATGGCTGATACCACTCCTAGCTGGTAAATTGAAATTTCACATGCAGTAGTGTCTTTAGGACTATATACCGATTCTATGCTGATATTTTGGCCTTGATCCCTCAGTCATGTTTGAATGATCATATGTAAGTTTTTTGCAAGCAGTTAGTACAGCCTGTAACAGTAGTTCTAGTTACTAGTACTTTATATTTGACATGCAGTTGGGTCTTGAGGAGTCCATACCCAGATGGTGGCCCTGACGCCTCAGTAATGATGATGAATGAATGCAATCTAGTTTGTTTTTTTTTTCAAAAAAGCAGTACAGATAAATAAATCAAGATTTCCTTTTAATTGCTTGTGCTGTAGGTAAATGTGAACATGTGTAGATTCA
Source organism: Modiolus philippinarum (assembly GCA_002080025.1). Lineage (NCBI taxonomy): Eukaryota > Metazoa > Mollusca > Bivalvia > Mytilida > Modiolidae > Modiolus > Modiolus philippinarum. The sequence goes on along the minus strand of MJUU01017256.1, from coordinate 53,439 downwards.
AGTGCTGCATGGTGCAAGCAAAACATGTAATGTGTTTACAGAGTATAGTTATTGGTATTGTATTATTTTATGTATCTAGCTAGCCCTTGTGACACCTAATTAATTTTTAGCAAATGTGAGAAAATTAAGAGTAAATCAAAAGCTAATATCTGTAATGAATCAGTTTAAGTACTGATAGATATGGAAACAAGTAAGAGATAAGTTTATTATAGTGATTTTTGAAATAAATTGATCATTGTACATACAATGATATACAGTTATGTCTAGTTATGCAAGCTGTTTCTTTATGATTAATTGCTCTGTGAACTTATTTTTTTATACACATTACATTATAAATAAAGGTAGCAGTTTTTCATCAACTTGCCATCAGTCAGAAATTGCATTGGAAATAAATAAGGGTAATTCACTCTCCTTTCAATAAGGTAAGAAAGTTGTAATCTGATCTTGGAAATATGAATTCCATGTTTTAATGCTCCCACCACAAAAAGAGAGGCATATTGTTTTACCTGCATCTGTTAATCTTTTTGTCCATCTGTTTGAAGCCTAGGAAGTTTATATTTTGCAGATAATTTGCATATTTATACCCCCACAAACAAAGTTTAGGGGTATATAGGAATCACCCTGTCTGTCTGTCTACACCTGTCTGTCCGTCTGTCCCTCTGTCCACACTTCTTGTAAGTGCGTCTCCTCTTAAACCACTTGAAGGATTTTGATGAAACATTACATAAAGGAAGGACACTATCTGAAGATGTGCATGAAGGAATATAATTATTGTTCGAAACCAGGAAGGGGAGATAATTTAACTTTGAGTTTTCATTGATTCCATCTGCACAGATTACCTCATAAGCAAAACTCTTCCAAAACTGCTAAAAGGATTTTGATGAAACTTTACACAAAGGAAGGACACTATATGGAGATGTGCATGAAGGAATATAATTATTGTTCGAAACCAGAGGAGGAAAGACTTCGACTTTGTGTTTTCATTGATTCCATCTGCACAGTTTACCTCGTAGCACAACTCCTAAACTACAGAAAGGATTTTGATGAAACTTACACAAAGGAAGGACACTATATGGAGATGTTCATGAAGGAATTTACGGTAATTTTTGTCCGAAAACAGGAAATGGAGATAATTCAACTTTGAGTATTCATTGATTCCATCTGCACAGATTACCTCTTAAATGCAACGCCTCCTTAACCACTGAAAGGATTTTGATGAAACTTTACACAAAGGAAGGACACCTATGTAGAGATGTGCATGAAGAAATATAATTATCATCCCAAACCAGGAAGGGGAGATAATTTGACTTTAACTTTTCATTAATTCCATCTGCAATGATCTTTTGGACATGGACAATTTTTCAAAGAAATATTTCAAAGGGTAGAGTTTTGTGAAATAAATCTGTGGCAGAAAATCCTTTTTTATTGAAATTGTCTTGAGAAATTATTGTCATAGTTTTATAAGGAAATTTCTCAAATGCTTATGATCTTTGTGTCCAAAATTAAACAAAAGTGATTTTTTGTTTTTTTTTGGGGGGGGCTTATTTGGACAGAATGTTTTCATTGGAACCCTTGTGAAAAGTTATATCTTTAGTATTATCTTATCATGTCCATGTTCTTTTTATGTCCATACTTGTACTGTGTCCACACCTATATTGTGTCCATACCCACCTAAATTTGCCCTTACCGTATTGATTCAGGGTTCAATGAGCGGGGGGTATATCTGGCTGCCATTCGGCGACAGCTCTTGTTTATGCAGTCGAACTTGGAACACCCAAAGGATAGATGAAAACAGTTCGATATAGAAGGATGTTCAACTTATCAAGGTCAAACTATATGCTTAAAAATGAACAAAGGGACCAGAAAAAGGGTTCAAGACATCCATTGTGTTCCAGCTTTTGTAGTTCGAACCATATAAGTTCAACTTTATATCAATAATTAATTTGGTGCAAAAATATACATTGTTGAACTTTTTCATTTTTTGCAATTTATCATAGAAAGTAAACAGTTTGTCCACACAACTCCTGCTACTGCTAGGAGGCCTCAAAAGTCCTGCAATTTTCAAGACAACTGCATAAACTTTTGATTTCAATTACTATTATGTGTAATTTCCTTATATAATGAGCTAACAGTGTAAAATTAATTTATATCTCTCAGCATTTTGATGTCGTGTATAATTTTATGGTGACATTTGTGAATAAAATACGTCATTAAATTATTTATAGATTGTAATTAGCTTAATTATTTTCCAAGTTAGCCGGTCATCTTGAGTAAGTTTATTTTGGAAGTAGCGAGTGAAATATTTTTTGTGTTGAAAAATTAGGATATAAAATCATAGGAATGATGAAGTTCAGGTAAGAAATGAAGTATATATGTAAATGAATATTTTTCCTGATGACAGCAGGTAGAAAGTGCAACATGATTACTGATATTTATTACCATTCTTGTCAGGCGTCAGTTTCACTGAAGTTTATTAACCAGGCTTAATAAATGTAATCTGTGACTTCAACATGGTCAAGTTGATTGACAGTGAGAAAAATCGTCAATACAAGTAGATGTAACAGAATATATTGAGGTTTCTTGTAAATTGGAGATCTGCAGTATTTAAGCAAGTGGAACCTGGCAAGTGTGAAAGGACCATGAAAATTCAAGAATTATATTTAATTAATGGGATAATGTGTAGATTTTTCATTCCTAATATTACAGCAAGATAAATGTGATTCTATACAAATTCCAGTTTTTAATGAGGAATAACACAAAGCGTTTTTATATATTTGAAATACCGTGTGACTGAGGAAATGTTTAAATTACATAATTAGATAACTTTATGTACCACTTTTTACATTTTTTATGAATGGAATCGATTTTATCTTTGGTAATGTATATTTAATTATTCTTATCTGACAGATTTCTGCACACCAAGCTTACAACATATACTCACAAAAATATGATGTCATTATTAAAATTATAACATTTATGGTGTGGGGATGGCAATATAATCCTTAGATGTTTTGTTTTATAGTTGCATTTCTAAAGAAATCATGGTTGTAACAATAAATTCAAATTTTCGGTTGGTAAAATCAATGTGTACGGTTGGAACAGACAGCAATATCGTGGCGCAGAGGCAAACTGAATATGTGGTGATTTTCAAAGAAGGATTTCAAAAATATTTTTGACAGTTTTCATAGATTGGAGATATCCATGTTGAATCCACCAATGTGTTGCCAGGAAACTCAATTTGCGATAGACCCTAAAAATACAGCATGGTCCTCTCTTAATTTTATCTTGAGTTCTGGGTGTTGAGATCAAATAAATATATACCCTGTTACCCATAAGGATAAACTTTGTCTATATGTATATGGGGAGACAACCAAATTTAATGTGAACTCAAGTAATTGTTTAATTCAGATTATAGCTAGTTTTTACCCCAAGACAATGTTATTATTATAAGCCCAGCTGTTCTATAGGAAATTAATGAAATTACACAACAATAGTGATTTTGAATTATATAATATTTATATCCTTATAATTACTACAACTTATGACATTTTTAGTTCGCCTCAATGAAGTTGAGGGGGACTATTGGAGTACCCCCAGCGTCCTCGTCCGCGTCTATGTCTATGTCTACGTCTACGTCTATGTCTACGTCCGTGTCCGCAATTGGGCATATATCTCTGCAACTATGCAGGGTAGGATCATCAAACTTTGTATGCAGGTGCATCTTTGGCTATCTCACAGCCTCCAAGAAAATTTGGTCTCTCTGACCTATATTTTCAGCTTGAACGACTTGCATTCAAGTTTACGTCCGAGTTCAGATCTCAGTCACTATACATGGTAGGATCATGTAACCTTGCATATGCATGCATCTCTGATGGTAGGTCAGCATCCAGGAAAAATTAGGTCGCTTTGACCTATATTTTCCACTTGAATGACTTACATTCATGTTAACGTCCGAGTTCAGATCTCAGTCACTATACATGCTAGGATCATGTAAACTTGCATATGCATGCATCTCTGATGGTAGGTCAGCATCCAGGCAAAATTAGGTCACTTTAACCTATATTTTACGCTTGATTGATTGACATTCAAGTTTTCAGACGAGTTCAGATGTCAGTCACTATACATGGTAGGATCATGTAACCTTCCATATGCATGCAACTCTGATGGTGTATCAGCATCCAGGCAAAATAAGGTCACTTTGACCTATATTTTACGCTTGATTGAATTACCTTCAAGTCTGAGGAGGAGTTCAGATCTTAGTCACTATACATGGTACCATCATGTAACCTGGCATATGCATATAACTCTGATGGTAGATCAGCATCCAGACAAAATTAGGTCACTTTGACCTATTTCCGCTTGATTGATTGACATCCAAGTTTTCGGACAAAATCAGATATCAGTCACTTTACATGGTAGGATCATGTAACCTTGCATATGCATCCATCTCTGATGATAGATCAGCATCCAACATTGACCTATATTTTCCGCTTGATTGATTTACATTCAAGTTTTTGGACAAGTTCAGATCTCAGTCACTGTACATGGTAGGATCATCTAACCTTGCACATGCATGCATATCTGATTGTAGGTCAGCATCTAGGCAAAATTAGGTCACTTTGACAAACATTTTCCGCTTGACTGACTTACATTTAAGTTTAGGTCCAAGTTCAGATCTAAGTCACTGTACATGGTAGGATCATCTAACCTTGAACATTCATGCATCTCTGATGGTAATTCAGCATCCAGGCAAAATTTGAACACTTTGACCTACATTTTCTGCTTGACTGATTTACATCTGAGTTTACATCCGAGTTAATATCTCAGTGTAGATGGTAGGATCATCTAACCTTGCACATGCATGCATCTCTGATGGTAGGTCAGCATCCAGGCAAAATTAAGTCAGTTTGACCTACATTTTCCGCTTGACTGACTTACATTTGAGTTTACATCAGAGTTGATATCTCAGTCACTGTACACGGTAGGATCATCTAACCTTGCACATGCTTGCATCTCTGATTGTAGGTCAGCATCCAGGCAAAATTTGGTCAAGGTCAGAGATCAGATCTCAGGTACTGTACATAGTAGGATCATGTTGCATGTGTGCATGTGCATGCAGTTTTGATAGTATGTCAGTATCCAGGCAAAATTTGGTTGCTGCGACAATGTGCCATAAGGAGGCGAACTTTGTAATCCTTTATTACCTATGTTTATTCATAAATTTGCAAGATCTCTTTATTATGTAGTCTTACATTTTGCAATTTTGTCAAACTGGGAACCCCTATGGAAACAGCATTACAAATAATTTGGAACTAGTAATAAGTGTGAATATAGTAATGTTCAGCTATTGTGCATTGATTCTGAACAACACAATTTTTGAAAAAAAAGCTCATGTAGCCTTATAGTGTAATCTTTTCTCCCTGTGTCTGTTCTGAGCCATGTATGTTTGTTCTGTTCAGTCATTATACTGTCATAAGTATAGTGTCTTCATATATGAGATTAATTTGCATGATACTTAGAAACAGGTGCAATGTGAGCTTCTCAGCTTCCTGTTCCATGCAGACTACAAATAATTCTGATGCATCATATACAGTATAGCAGGTTATTTTCGCAGGGTTTTTATTTTCGCATATTTTCGCGGATTGACTAAATCGTGAAAATAAATTCCATGAATATTTTATGAATTATTATGATATATAAAGGACATTTGATAATCCACGAAAATTTAAAATGCTTAAATTTTTTACTTATTTTTTATTTTATTCTAATATTTTGCATGTGTATTCCTTGTGGCAAGACCTTTCAAACGATACCAAAATTTTTTACCTCATGACCTTGACCTTGACATGTGATGGAATTTTTGAAAAAAATAATAAACTTTAACATTGGGTATATCTTTTGAATGGTAAGTGATATGGCTTTCATATTTTGCATGTGCATTCCTTGTGGCAAGACCTTTTAATTGGTACCAGAATTGTTGACCTTGTGATCTTCACCTTGGCCTGTGAACAACTGCATAAAAGCTTATCTTTTGAATGGTAAGTGATAGTTATTTCATACTTTGCATGTGTATTCCTTGTGGAGAGACCTTTCAGTTGGTACCAGAATATTTGACCTTGGCATGTGACTGTCCGGTAAAATTTCACCAAAAAATGAAATTATACTTTGTTTTATTATATATATATATATAGAAATTAAACTCATTTATGATGAAATGTTTCTTGATATCTGTAGAATTTTTTTTTTGTAAAAAAGATTTTTTAAATCATTCAGCATATTTTCTTCATTTATTCACTTTCGTTTTACAGGTATTTATATATGTATTAGCTAGGCTATGGAATAGCCTAGCTATATAGATAGTTCTTGGGTAGAAGTGAGGAGTACGCTTGCGCAGTGAAGAGAACGCATGCGCAGAAGACTATTGACCAATAGGAATTTCAGATTCTCTAAAATCAAAATGGCATCCAGTTTCGTCCTGATAAAACGGGGCGGGGTTTAATTTTTCTGTTTCCTTGTGGAAGTTGAAAAGTATTATAAACATTTACTATAGGTGGTACTGGGAACAGGTTTGTAGAGGATGATGGGATTGGTATTGCAATATCGCTTAGCCAGATTTATAAATATAGATATGATAAAAAGAATAAGAACAGTAATGT
>MJUU01017256.1:4283-32192 GCA_002080025.1 Modiolus philippinarum | reverse complement strand
TTCAAAAAATGAAACCCATTTAGACCTCTTTGTACATAGTCCAGCAATATGAGAAAGAAAAAATATACATGTTCGTGTACATCATAACCTTAACTAAGTTTATATATAATCAAAGTAGTGTTAAATGTATAAACAAGATTATTAAAACAAAATGACAGTAATTTTATCAAAATGACAAATATAATTAGTTATTTTTATTGAACTTATATTTAATAAACATGGCATTCACTAAAAAATAAGCAGCTCATATACCATTTATGAATGAGTTGGGCTATTATTGTCATATTTTTCACAATCTGATTTGCTGTTCTTGCCACATGGATATTAACTGGTCAGTTATGAAATTTTTAGTAAGATTTTTCAACTCCCAGTTATATCCATTTCCAACCCTGCTAAGTGCTAGTTCTTTGAAGATCCTCTTTTCCCAATTTTCTTTCAACTCCAGTATAAATTGCCAAACCCTTCTATAATTCCAAAGCTTGGCTGGGTAAATAGTGGTATTACATGTATAACGAAATTTTACGGTGTATGTTTTAAAAAAAACCACAAAATATCCAAAATTCCTCACAAAACTTAGCTTGCTGTATTCAATTTTAATGCTTGTTGAAAATTACGGAGATGTTGTCTAATAAAAAGGGATATTAAAAATGATCTTGTGGTTAGTTGTTGTCTAGATAGTTTATTGCCTGTTGACCCATTAATTTCTTTAATTGCATAAATAGTTTGAAGCATACTTATAAAGTTTTATGAATTTCTGTTTGATTTCTAACATTCATTCATCAATAGCATTTCCTCTTGTAAAGAATGCAAAGTTCAGAGTAGCTCCTTTTTTCTGACCAATTTTGAATTGTTTGTTTTTTCCCCAAAAAAATGAAATTGGTTAATTAATAATTTTTTTAGGATAAAGTGACCCACAAACATCCTTAATTATGAAGTTCTATAGCTTTTCTGACATAGCAATTTATTTTTTTATCTATTACACAAAAAAATTGTATGTTCTCTATATTTTTAATAAATCTTTTGTCATTAGTTCATGACTTTAGACATTTATATTTGATTATACGGGTAAACCATCAATTTTGTTTTAGTTCCACTGCCTTTCACAAATTTTGGTACAGTTTGCATGACAATTTACATAATTTTTTATCCAATACCTCAAATTATTGCAATTTTCTTTAAAGGAATGCAGTAGTAATAGAACTGTTGTTGTTTTTTAAGGTCATCTGTTGAAGTTTGACCTCCAGGATAGAGAGCTTACAACTAATGATAGACATTATTAAATGACATTACTTTCAGCAGGCAATGAGTAATGACACTCAGATTTAGATTTTTGTGCTAAACAAAAAGTCAATAGATATAAAAAACAATGAAAAGTTGATTTGAATTGTAAATATTTTGCATGCAAATATTGTATTAAAATGTGTCATTCTTATCATTATGGAATTGTATCTAGTCTGTCGTGAATCTGACAGTGAAGTGCATTTTCAAAAATTTTAAAAGTATAGCCAGAATTTAATTTCATAATAAAAATTGTTGATGAGTAGAATTATTGAAATACTTCACATATTTATTTACCCATGTTTCAGCTTATTAAAGATGTTTCTTACAAAAATCAAACATTGAAAAAAAATCTAAACCATAAAATATAATCAAAATATATATGACATTTGGATAGAATTTTAAAAAAGTCATGACCAAAAAAACAGTGCTTATTTGTCTCTCCACAGTCCAAAAAAACAAAAATAAAAAAAGGATAAAGTAAACTTAACACAATGTCACTAGTATGAAACGTCAACTGTTTTTGAAGAAAAATTAATGTTTTGCTTTTTTTCCAAAATTCCTTTCAAATTCCTTATTTTTATCTTTGATGACAGATTATTCAAAACCACAAAACAGAGTTTTGTTAAATGCCAAAATAACAGGATTTTAATTAGGTAATGACCTTTCTGATAACTTTAGAGAAACCTGGAGATTTGATGTGTAGTGAACAACATTTATGTGAATGAACAGTAAAATTTTATGAACAAAATATTATGGACTGATGTGACAGCAATCAATGCATTACTTATATACTTACTTGTTTGGAAATGTAAAGGCTTGTTTCATAAACTAATAATTACATTTCATGCATATTCATTTGAATTCAGTCAATTTGATAGGTGAACATCGATCCCATGGCATTCCAATGTGAAGTTGCAATTCCCATGAAACACATTTGACCACACGTTCATGTGGCGGATGAATTTGTAAAAATGGAATCCCAATGTACATGATGTACCGTACTTTTCTTAAAGTAAATTGTGCTTTTTATATTTCGGTTTAAAATGTAATTGAAATGCATTCAATTCTTAAGTGAATTGTTTGTACAATATGCTCAAATTGTGTTCATATTTATAACATGGCTTCATTGCTTGCAAATCAGTTGTAGATACACTTAATTTTTAAGATAGTACTTTTACCCACAAATCTCCTGATCCTGAAATGGCAAATAAATTTAATAATGAAAATACAACATTACTGTTTTTATAGAACAATTTTGGATGAATTATAGCTTTAGGTATGGTGGACAGGGTTAAAACTATATGACCCCAACTTTGATAAAAAAAAAAAAAAACTGTGCTGTGGGTAAACTATTAACGATAATAATGGCCACCCATATGTAAATCTATGAAAAACAACTGGCAATTGTGTCCTTCAGACACATCAGATAAACATCCTGTAAAATACAATTAGTTGTATATTTCTGCAGTTGCATATGTATTATTTGAATATCATTTGTAGCCATTTTTGTTATGCTTTGCTTATGTTTACACTTGATGTATAATTAGAACAAATCTGTTGGGTAGTATTGTCTTCCTGTAAAACATTGAAGTTCTTTTTTCATGCCAAAAATATTTTGATTACTTTGCCCACTTTATAACAACAGTCCTAATTTAATTTTGTTAAAATATATTATATAGCTGTGATATGAATAGTTAAAACTGCCAAATGAAGAGCTGCAACAAAATTAAGGAATGCAGATCTTATGATTTTGTATTGTTTGAGAAAATCTAGTTATTCCATCTATCTATTCTACATGAATTGTCTCCCTTTCATCAGATAATTTCAAAAAAGGGATGACATGCATAATTTATATGAGATAAATTTCACCATTTATTATTTTACCATAGAAAGGCATGTATTATCCGCACATTTTTATCCTAAAAATGATTTAGGGATTTGGGGATACGGATTATACAACCCTATATGACTCGAGGATTTAGCTAAGTTCCTCGAAGATCGGTTGTTAGTCCCCGTTCAAACTAAACAGACTGTTCTTAACGTTGTGGATCTAATTTAATATGTTGGTTTGAATTGCAAAGTGCCTTATAGTTATAAAAAAAATGGGTCTTTCCTACAAAAAATGCTATTTTGATGTCAGAACAAGAATATTTTTATTAGCCGCCATTACTGTCAACAAACCACGTGATCGGTAAAGTGTTGATTTTGTGACAATGAGCTATTTATATCATATTGCCTCTGACAACAATTAACATGCTAAAGATGCAAAATTATAGGATTAAGTGGCTTATTATTACATTCCACAACAGTTTATAGGGAATGAAAGACTTAGAAACATCAAATTAAATGTAAAGTAAACAGGGATATGACGGTCCGCACTGAATCCATTCCGTTTTTCCATCATATTAGAACTTCCTGATTGATCAAATGATGTTATTTTTCTTCAAATTTTGTCGTGTTTGAGCCTATTTATCATTAAATACTTTCAGAAAAGGCTTCAGATATAGTAAATAAGACTCTTGCAGTTGATAAACTATGAAAATACCGATTTACAGATACAAAATAACTACGATCATACCAATCTCCTCATAGACTTTGTTGGTTAAGGTCCCAGCGTATTAAAAATTTTTTCGCTGGATTTTAAGGTAAAAAAAGGGCCTGGGGATTATACACAAATGCAGATAATACATGGCCTTTTACAGTAAATAAAAAATTATGAACAAGATTAATGCAGGATTTTAAACCCCAGCTCTTCCTTTGAACAAAAAAGCAAATTTTGCAGTACATTATCAATTAATAATATGGACATGTTAACATGCTTGTCCTGTCCGAGGAGTAGCATTGGGTGTGTCAAAAAAAAACATTTCCTACTTTGAATGTATCACTCATTATGGAAGAAATGTAACATATATGTTGTGTATAAATTGTAATGCTGTTGGGGTTTCGTTGGTTCTGTGTAAGTTTCAAAGAATGAACCCTGAGTAGAATGAAATGGCAGATCTTGAAGGATTATAATTTGTACAAAATGATGATTTGTATTCAACATATATATATAAAGATTTTAGCCAGAAATATTTCAAGTCAGATAGAAAGATGTAAAGTTCAACACAGGTTATGTGACAGTTCTTATGCAAATGTAAATTCATTCCCATTGTATATCCTCCTCCATATTATGTTGATTTGCACTTACCAGGAATAAATGCACTTATGCTCCTTATTCTGTGGAATAAGTTATTAGTAGTAATATATTATACAGCATGGCTTTGACATACAATTTATTTCTACTTGTAGCTTAACTTACTATGTTGGCTCTCTAGCTGATGATAATATGAAATAATTACTTTGTGTACACAGAACCCATATTAAAAGGGATATGCATAAAAACTATTGTATAACTGGATGATCTTTTCAATTATTTTTTTTAAAAAGTTTTAGTAATGATATTGTAGCATTAGAAATTTTTTACCTTTGTTTACCTGTCTGTGAGTTAATATATTTTTAGCCTTCATACAACACTTGTCGTTATCACTCATTTCATTCTTTTCCCCTATGAAGGCAGTAATTGCCAATGTACTTGGAAACTATTTATTCTATTTAGTATATTTTAGGACATCATTCATCTGTATGTTCATATTACTGTATGTACTGAGTTTTAATGCAGTTAACCATAACTCTTAATTGCATGTGTAGATTAATGTGATGTCAGTCCCACATCTTTAGATGTATTTTATTATTGAAATATTGAATGTATTTGAACTGATAAGACTGATAAGACTATAGGAGCATAACTACGTTTTTTATAATACTTGTACTATATTAGGAATAGTTTACCTAAAATGATTATTTTGGTTGTAAATAATTATAACATCTAGTCAATGTTATGTTTAATTTCAATATAACTTGGATACATATACTTTGAATATGTTACTTTAGTTACTTTGTATACGGAAGTCTTCAAATGTGTACACCATAAGTTGAGGAAGAACAAACAGTGAAAAAAATTCATACAGTTACATTTAACTTACAATTAACAAAAATGTACTAGCATTCGAAAAATAGGTTGAACAAAGTTTACATATTTTCTCTTGTGGTCTTACAAATATAATTGGTTTCAAATTATATCATCTGCTTTATAATGCAGATACAGTAGAACTTTGATAGCTCGAACTGCAGTAACTCGAACAACTTAGATATCTTGAACCCTTTTTGTGGTACCTTTGTTCAAGTTTAAACATATTTGTGACCAGAAATGTGTGTGATGATCGACAGGATAAAATTTGAGTTCATAACTCAAGACGTGTTTAAACAAAGTTTGACTTCGATTTCTCCAACATGCCGTTGGCTCATACTGTTTTCAACAGTCCATTTGGTGTTCGAGCCATCAAAATTTGACTGTATATTATTTTAGTCATTTTGGTTTTCTTAGAATCAATAATTTCACACTTGTGACTTCAGAACACAATCAACATTTATGATGCCCTTTGCTATTTTTTAGAACAACAAAAAATTCTTCACATAAAGGGTATTTTACCTTTTATTTTCTATCTGTGTCTATGGATATTCTATGAGTTATACCTTTAAAAAATACAAAATAAAAGAACAAAATTAAGAGTAAAAATGTTATACACTTCAGATTACTCTGGTGCACAACACAATATTCAATAAAAACATACTATACCAGTACTTGCCAGTACAAGACCTTTAGATGACTCAAAAAATGTTTTCTCTTCATCTACTTTGTACAGATTTTAACTTTTATTTATAATATTTTATGTTATATTTTTGTACATTCAGGTTTAAAATTTTTAACTTCTAAATGATTTTTTTTCAAAATTTAAGATACAATGTTATATACATCTATATTTGCATGAGTGTTTTTATATTTGCTATTTAGTGCTATCTTTTAGAAAGAATAGAATTATTTATGATTACTATAGAGCTTCTATTTTTTTATATAAATCCAGTGTAGACAAGTATATTCCAGCTAAAATTTTGATGTCAAAGCCTGTATGATGGTTTGTGACTTTAGTGTGACGAGAGTGTGCATACCAATTTCCTGCCTACAGATAGCATCTTGGCATAGTTATCATGTATGAATCTTATGGAAACTTCTTTCTAATCAAAATTCTTGTTCTAATGTCAGATTTACTGTAAACCAACTAATTTTCACGAGCAATTTATCTTCGCAATCTTCACTCGTATGAAAATATCGCGAAAATAATGTAATGTAATTTCGCGTGTGTCATACCCGAACCATTCGCGTGGTTTAAATTTTCGCGGATATTTGAAATTTGATTATCAAATGCTTGGTTTTAAAAGTATTTGCATGGGGGTTATATTCGCGTAAAATTCCGAAACGCGATATAAGTGAAAATTACCCCCACGCGAAAATTTCCATGTATACAGTAACATATATACAGAAACACTCATACCACATCAAATATTAAAATCAACTCTTAAAAAAATTACAATACCAGTACTCATGTGGCTCCATAAAATATTACAGGCTTCCAAAACTTTGCTATTCATGTAAACAATCTGATCAGAAGAAATTGTAATATGTTTTGTTATCACTTTTAGGTTTCATACCTGTCCTTCATTACAATTTCTTATTATGTTTTGTTCACAGAGAGAAATTTATGTATAGTTTCCACAATAAGAACCAGTTGATTATGAAATTTCTCACATTGAGTTAAAGAAATTTTGCAAATTGTTTAAAAGTGAGGCTTGCTGAGCTTTAAAACATGAAAATTTAATGAGATGTCAGAAATTTCATAATGTGTTGAAGTGGTAGAACCTGTTCCTCTAATGTCTGGTTGAAAAATACTGATGATAGTATTCAGAATAGATTTGGTGTGAAATTTCACGAGACTTGCTCTCTCTCTTGAGAGGAGAACAAATATTTGCACACCGATCAGGAAATGCGAAAACTGGATAGAAATTAGAGAAAAGGCGTTCATCACTTGTTTTTGCAATTCCATCATTTTAAACATTCTCTATATATTTTCTGAAAAAAATCTTCTCTAGTTTTAGCAATATGGGTTATTTCAAAGATTTTTTGAGATTTTTTTACTGGTATCTTTTCGAGACCTCATTTAAGCTCAAATGTTATCTTAGAAGAGTAATGTGTTGTAGACATTTTCCTTGTGAAAACAAAGTATTAATAAATATTCATTGTATATTTTTACATTGAAAGTGTAGTTCTAGCACACAAATAAACTTTCAAATGTAGATATAGTAATTCTGTGTATATCTCTTATTGTCAAACTGTACTTTATTCTTTATTATCTTGCCATCATATATTATTGATTCTGATGTTAAATTTGTTGCTGTTAAGATTTTAATCTGGGTATTGATTTATTTTTATGGTTTGGTATTAATTAAACACTTACTATGTTACATGTCTGCCCCGCTTGCCTTAATAAGAATAGTAACAGAAGTGATAGTTTGTGAATTGTAAACTTAATTATAAATCTTCCTCAATCTGAAGTGTAATACTTGTTAAGGGACCAAATGGTTTGAGATTTGAAATATAATTACTAAAGATTTGATTTTTATAATAGGAGCAGTTTTTGATTCAACACAAAAATAGTGGGTATTAGTGCAATATTCTTTTGCCATTCCTTATGTTAAGAAAAATGGAATAATACTGTGGAATAAAGGTTAGTAGCCTAAAGCTCAAATTTCCTTTGCTGATATAATGTTCATCATGAATTTTACTAGTTCTGATATTTTTTTCAATCAAACACAGCTTCTATGTAAGGGGAGGAAACTCATTTTTGCAATAAAATTCCAAATGGATTATTGTTTGCAAATAATAATTGAAGTTGAATGATTTCTAAGGCTAGTCATTGTTTTATAGATTTGTCCAGTTTCAATTACTGAATCAAAATGGTGCTCAAATACTTAAGCTTTTTTACCTGTGCTTTTCTGTTAATTTGCATTTTGAAATATTTGTTGTATTACTCACACTATCTGACAACAGAGCCTAGATGTACTGGTACATTATTTACATGTAATACTTGGTACCGTTACATATTTTCCATGTCCAATCTTGTAATAGTGAAACCTGATTAAAAATTATGACCTATTTTCAAATTTTATTGAAACATTTTTACCAAACAGTGACAGAAATGACAGTTAAATAAAGAAATGTTTTATATTATACCAGTAAAAAATTTGGAATTTATAGTATTGTTTATTGTAATCAGACTAATCATCCTGTTTACATTTTAATGAGTACCATTCCAGGAATTCCAAATACTTTTTTACATGACAAGGTTCGGTATAGTCAGGTTTCATTGTTTATTTTTTTGTCAGATACATATAGCTTTCATTCTGTAGAAGTGTTTGCTGATCTCAGAAATATGTAAAAAGTCAAAATGAAACAGAGTAATCAAAATAGTTTTCGTATTATTTAGTCTAAATAGTTGTATTATCATGTCATACTGAAACCATACTGTTATTGTGTAATGTTAAAATGTCTCCCTATACTTGTTACAAAACCTGTCATTAAAATGGCATAAAAATTGAATTTGAGTTGTTTTTTTCAGCATTATGTACTGGCTAACTCTATATAGAAGGGTTGCTCTTTCATCTGTGTGAACTCCTTTCATTGTCAGTTTTGTTACATAATTCTTGAAACCTGACAAAATTAGGGTAAAAACTTCCACCAATCTGCTTCATGAAATATAGACTTCCCTAACATTTTCACCCACTTTTTTTCTGTACATTTATATTACCCAGAGGGAGTGGCTTTTTATTCCCACGCTCAACAATGTTGGGAAATGAATTAAGAGTTGGCACATTCATTCTTCCATCCTTTCCCCCTTGATAAAATAAAAGTCCATGTTCACAGATGCATCTTTGATAGTTCTTGATAATCAAGTTGGTATAAAATTTATGTTTGCTTGACCTACATTTCATGCATGAGTGACTCATGTTTAAGTTTTTGTTTCAGTCAAGATCTGAGATACTAGAGCAGACAGAGGAATAGAATTTTTTCAGTGGATGCATCTTGGATAGTCACAAGGTTCATGATGAAATAAGGTCACTTTGACATACATTTCATACATTGATGAATCAGATCAAAGTTTGTGGTAAAGTCCAGATCTTAGATACTAAAGTAGGTAGAGGAATATTTCCTTGTCAGTGGATGTGTCATGGATAGTCACAAGGTCCCTGATAAAAATTTGGTAACTCTGACCTACATTTCAGGCATGAGTGACTCATGTTCAAGTTTGAAGTCCAGATTTTAGATACTACAGGAGGTACATGAAATATATTTTGTCAGTGGATGCATCTTTGTTCATAAATTCATATGCATCTTCAGGAATAGGTTCAGCCACTGATTGCCTAGTAGTGTGATAGTGACTTATTTTACCAAGAAACATTGGTGAGGGGATTGGCTGTCATTTCCAACTGTTTCCTTTTCTTGTTATTCATTTGTTTCACGAAAGGATATGGGGTAAATGAACATGAGACCATAACACATATGTTAACCCCAATTGCAATAATTTTAATGAGCTGTATGGCCATTTCGGAAATTAATTCCTCATCAGCAGCACTAGAACCCAAACATAGGAAATCCATAATTTCAAAAATCTTTGAAATGCATAAAACCAAAAGAAATCCGAATAATCATTAATATAAAATATAGCTAAGGACAAAACTACGATGGAGGGAGTTAATCCTTAGGTTGTAAATATATACTTTGGAAGTACTTTTATTCATGGACATCAATTTTTGTGGTTTCCAAGAATATCACTTTTTCATGAGAACTTAACAATCAGTAATTAGAAGAATACCAGATTTATGAAACTAGGTATTTCAACATCAACAGTTTCGAAACATCTAAATACATCTATGGATGTAGCTTTGTTCGACAATTAGCAAAGAATTCAGCTCAAACCGGTGCTAGGGGCCATCTTGAACTTACTATGAGGTATGAGCAAAGCTCATTGTTGAAGACCTCATGGTGACTTCAAGATGAAGAGGAACAATAAAAGCGTTGTTCCCTTGTTTGTTTTTACCATATGTTTGTAGAGACTTTGTCTCATGTACATTTACTCCAAATCCTTTCATTCACCATCTATAGTACCAGTAGTGTGTCACAATTAAACAAATCAGTTCTGCACAAACAATAGGTTCAGTCAAATACTTGAATCTATCACATTTGTTTAATATTCATATACTTCGGTATTTTGTTAAAAATTAATAAAAGGTTCATGTATGTGTCAAGCCATTTCATGATGTAGTCAATTGCAAACATAAACTCTCAAAACTAAAATGATGATGATTTTGTTTAGACGACGGCTACACACCTGGGGTATTTTCCCTTTGTTCTTCTGTCCAACTATTCAGTTGATATTTCCCTTCCTGCAATCCTCAATCTACGGCCTTATGGCACGAATCTTCTCTGTTGTGCTGCTTCTCACATGTGCGTATATCTCATTGTATTTTCACCACGGTACTTGAGTGCGCTATCGATGTTTTAGATTAAGGTTGAGGATTATGTGCAGCCGTGTTAAATCTGTCTGTGTTGTCTATGTAGGCTGCAACAATTTCTAATTTACTCATTAGATCGGTTACTTTTTCTCCGTCCATCTGGTTCATCATTGTTGTTGAGTTGATGACTCTTAAGACCGATGTCGGATAGTGATTTCAGCATGTTCTCTCTGGCGTCTTCAAACAATGGACATTCTAGCAGGTAGTGGGCGACTGTTTCACGTTGTCCGCATTCACAAGCTACATCCTCTGCTTGGCCTGTTTTGTTTCGATACTGGTTCAGATGGCTGTATCCTGTTCTTAATTGCATGAAGATGTTATGATGTTGCTTTGTTGGGAAGTCAAGTAATCTTTTATGAGTTACAGATGGCAGTTTCTCATATAAATCTTTTCCCTTTTCGCTGATTTCCCACCTTCTTTGCCACTTTTCTGTAGTGCTTCTATGAGCTGCCTTCTTGGTGTCTTGTAGTGTAATGATGTTATGATCAGGGGATAATTCTTTAGCTTCATTAGCTGCTGTTTTTGCTAAGCCTCGTCATTGCCTTGAATATTGGCATGTCCAGGGGTCCATGCGATTTTGGTGGTATCTTCTTTAGCCCTTGGTGCTTCTATCATCTCCCTGATATCACATACTACGTCAATATAATTCTGTACAGCCCAGTTCAAGGTCAGGATGCCCACTGCTGCTTGACAGTCTGAGAAAACTTTCAGGACTTGAATGTTCCTGTCTAGCCCTTCTGTGATACAGAATTCAAGCTGCATGATGTTCTCCAACAATCGGGCTTTTTAAGGGCCACCAGTTGACCAACTATTCCAGACCTCCTCATCGAAGATGTGGTCATCAACTGGGTTGTCCTTGTCGAAAGATGACTGGTACTTCACTGCTGTAGTTAACTGGAGTGTCCAAGTATGTCTCTAGAGATGTTGCTCCAAGTCGTCGAACGATCGGGTTTCCAGTTGACAGTTCAAAACTATAAACAATGAACCACCATATTTAAAACCAATTTGATCTCTGTCTACTGGGGTGTTTGTCCCAGTCAACCAATCAGAGAAGAGGATTTTCCAGTGACCATATAAGCCTTAAAACTAATGTGTGAAACCAGGTGTGACTAAATTGGGTGAACTCGTAATATAACTGAAATACCTATGCAGTGATTCTAGTTTTAAATACAAGATCAATAATGAATGAAATTAATGGCCGTTGGGTGTGGGGTTTCCTCAACGTTCATTGAAGATCTTATGGTGGCTTTGAGTTGCTATTACCTCCCTTCGGGTCGTCTCTTTGACATATTCCCCGTTTCCCTTCTTTTTCTATAAATACACAATGACTACTATATATACTATGAGTAAATGCTATTATGCTAAAATATGCATCAATTATCATCAAGAAATTGTATAGTATATAAATGATAAAGATACCCTCTGCCACATTCTCCCCCTAATCGGAGAATGTCCTCCGTGAAATCATTAAAGAAGATATGTACACATCAATTCCATGAGGGGGGTGAATATTGTTCACCTCTTGTTGAAGACCCTCAGGCGACATCAAGATGTAGACAGGAATAAAAGCCTTGTCCTTGATAAACTGGAGTTTTCTATGTATCGTGTGCGTTTTTGTCACATGTACATTCACTCCATATCCTTTCATTTTTCCTATTGTCAAAAGAAAGACGTCCTCGTCTATAAAACTAAATAAAACTGTCATCTAGTTATCTGAACTCGAGCTGGTTATTAAATTCATCAATGCATTGGAGACATAATTATCTCCAACATTCTGAAAGGCTCCTGATGATATAGCCGAACTCAGGCAATCTGCTCTTATCATCCAGTCTTTTTGTTGAACTCCTTTAGGTGTAGTTGAAACATGTATTTTGTTGTCGCTGTTGATGTTTCTATCTTGCGGACCGTCTTATCCCTGGTTCTTGTCACTCCGTTTGAAACCCTTTAGCCTGTCCGATAGGCTCATTTATGCTCTTGTCATTCTGGTCATCATTCCTGTTAACATCTTGTTCTTCATCAGATTGTAGTTCATTAGCTCACCTCACGAAGTGAGGGCGGCTTATATGATACCCCTAGCGTCCACGTCGGCGTTCGGTTAGGAAGAAAGGTTGAAGTCCATTCCGGCTTAATGACATGTCTCAAATCAACCATATTGGTATGTATGATGCATTATGGGATGAAAACAACAATGCGCGTTCGGATGCCAACTGTGACCTATATTTTACGCATGAGCGCCTTGATTAGGTAGAATAGTTAAAGACTAAAGTCGATTCCCGCTTACTGACATGTTCTACATCAACCATATTCTTATGTATGATGCATTTTGGGATGACAGCTGCAGTGAATGCTTCAGATGCAGTCTGTGACCTACATTTTATGCATGAATGATTCAATTAAAAAGAATGATCATTGTGCATTCCTGTTTACTGACATGTTTTACATGTGACAATACTGTGCAAAGAGGTGAGCTTACAAGCCTTGAACAGTTATATCCTATGTCAAATAACTAAATACCGAAGTTACTGTGAATTTAATGATTCAAAATCATATGAAGACAATGCAGCCCAACGGTGATCTGTTGCATCTAACTTTGCCGTACTAGGGACATAGGTTAATGAATTGTTATCTGTCATGACTCGGAATGTGTTGACAAAAAGGTAGTCGTTGAATTTCTCTGTGATCGCCCACATTGCCAAAAATTCTTGTTTGTGTACTGGATAGTTTCGTTCTGCTTTCGATAATCCGCGGCTTGCATATGAGATGTATCGCTTGTTTCCATTCTGTTCTTGATATAGGACTGCTCATACACCATCTACACAGGAATCAGTGTGTAATTCAAAGGATTTTCATATTCTGGAAAGACTAGTATTGGTGGTGATGATAGATGGTACTTCAGAGTGTTTAATGCCTCCTTCTGTTCGTTGTTACAGTGGAATGGTTCTCGTTGTTTCAGTAGTTTCTTTCTTTGGGCCTTTGTAAGGGTTGGTATCATTAAAGTTGCCAATGGTCTAGCTATTTTGGCAAAATCCTTAATAAATTTCTTATAATAGCCAACAAATCCCCAAAATTGGCGCACTTCCTCTGGTGATGATGGTTTTTGCCAATTTACAACTTTGCTGATCTTGTTGGGGTCTGCTTCTATTCGCTCTGATGAGATGAGATGTCCAATTTAATTTACTTTCTGTTATAGTAGGGAACATTTCTTTGACGATAGCTTGATTCCAGTCTCTCTCAATCTCTGAAACACATTTTCCAGTCTGTTGTAATGTTCATCTACTGTCTTGAAGAATATTATTAGATTATCTGATTAAATAGAGCAAATTTTTGTATGTAGATCTCCTACATATTCTTCTATAAGCCGTTGGTACGTGGCTGGGGCGTTGGTAAGACAAAAGGCATCTTGTGATACTAATAGAACCCTAAGGGTCCGACGATGAAAGCTGTTCTACATTTATGATCGTCCTCTATTTCAAGCTGATGGTGTCCGCTTTTCAAATCCAGGACAGTGAAGAATGAGTTTCCGCCTAAAGAGTCTAGTATTTCCTCGATAGGTGGAAGAGCATAAGAAAACTTGAGAGTTCGCTGATTTAATTGCCATAATCTATGCACATCCTTAATTTTCCATCCTTTTCTACATACCACTACATGAGTGTGAACGTCTTATCACTCCTGCTGATAGTAACTGTTGCAGATGATTTCTTACTTCTTCCAACATCGATGGGGCAATCCGACGGTGTCTTTTCTTGAATCGTATGTTGTCTGTGAGTTCAATCCTATGTTTGACTGGTGTAACAAATCCTATGTCTGTTTCTCCTTTCGAAAAGATATCGTTGTACTTTTGTAATAGTTGTTTTCTTTTAGCAAGTTCCACTGGTGTTAAGGTCTCTGTTGGTAAGGTAACATCCTTAAGTATGTGGTCTGGCTTTGTGTCTACATTCGTGTACTCTTCTTCTACATCCACTGGCTGAAGTTCGCATAGCAAGGCTTTTGGTGCAATTGTAACTGTTCTTGTTGTTATGTTAGAAACACGAGCAGGTATAAATTCTCTCTCCTGTTGATCAGAAATTATCACAGTTAGGACTATGTCGAGGTCGTCTGGTATGGCTGGGTTTCTTATTGGATGCATCATGGCAAACATCATAGGATGAGACAACGTCTTATCCATGTATCCTTGTATGATAACCTCCATATTGGCTGGTATTGTAATGGATCTAACTTCAGCTAAATATACTATGGCTAAACAATTCTTTCTCTAATGATATGTCAAGTTTAAACCGGTTTTGATCCGTTAAATAAATTTTCTTTATTCAACGTATGTTGAATAAAGCTCCGTGCTATTTCCCGCCAAATATATCGTTCGGAATACAATTCTCGGTGTTTATCATTGATCATTAGAGAAAAAGATTACACCACTTCATCCCGTTCATTACCATATTTTATCCACTCTCGATAGTTAAATTTAAAAATCTTAAAATGCTCGACAAGCCTCGCAATTAAAATTTCAAAATTTAACTATCTCTAGTGGATAAAATATGGTAATGAACGGGATCTTGTGGTGTACTCTATATTTCTCCTTGCAAGTTCCTTATCTCTTAAAGAAATGCAGCCGAAGGCTAAGTAAAATGCATTGGTGTTCCGCGGAAAACATTGTCGCCTGCACTATATATATTTAAGAATTCTTGTGTTTGAAATAGAATTATAAAGTCTATGTTGCATATCTACATTGTATACTGAAGCATGCATTCCTCCAAGTTTGGTACAATAACACAGAGCCATTTATGAGGAGTTGTGGAGGCATACCCTAAGACTTTATAACCTAAAGTACAAGTTAAATGATAATATGGAATTCTAAAATCAAATGAAAAGAAAGAAAATATAATGACAAAGTCCAAAAATAATCAGAAAAAAAATTAAAGAAATCAAAATACATGGGCTCATCTACAATATATATTGAAGCATTCTGCAAGTCTGATTGGAAAGTACCCAGCGGTCAAAGAGGAGTTACTTATAATAAAGGTATACCTTAAGACTCCAATAAGCTAAAATAAAAGAGTCCAAAGATAGCTAGAAAATCTGTAAAAATGAAAATAAATAAAAAAAACTAAATGTATGGTGCACATCTGCAATATATATTGAAGCATTGCTGGAAGTTTGGTTGGAAAGCACCAGGCGGTCTAGGAGGAGTTGTGGATAATGGAGGTATACCCTATGACACCAATAAGCCAAAATGACAAAGTCCAAAGATATCTGGAAAATCTGAAAAAAAAATCGATATTAATCAAAAATGTATGGTGCACATCTGCAATATATACTGAAGCATTCTTACAAGTTTGGTTGCAAAGTACAAAGCGGTCTAGGAGGAGTTGCGGATAATGGAGGTATACCCTAAGACGCCAGAAGCTGAAATGACGAAGTCCAAAGTTAGCTAGAAAATCTGAAAAATCAAAAACTAAATGCATGGTGCACATCTACAATATATACTAAAGCATTCCTGCAAGTTTCATTGGAAAGTACTCAGTGGTTTGGGAGGAGATGTAGATAATGGTAAAATATTTTTGATAATGGTAAAAATTTTAGAGACAGACGGACGGACACAAGACGACGGATAGTGATCCCTATGTGTCGATCCTGCACAAGGTGCAGGCGACACAAAAATTGTGTATGTAATGCTGCATCCTGTAAATATTTAGGTCTATAAAAACAAGCATGAGCAATATCAACCAGCAGAAAACTGGAGGTTTCGTGAGGTGCTTCAAGAAGTGTAAGGATGATCTGCTGCCCATATGGCATCTGTCACACTTTCAGTGAAAAGTCTGGTGAGGCCTATAGACAATGAAAAATTTGTTCACTATAACTTAATAACATCCAGGACTTAAATTTTGTACAGTGGTTTTTGAAGTTTTGATAAAACATTTTGAAATGGGTCTTGTCTAATGCTGTCTCTGAATGGAAAAAAATGTCTTTATCTACTATACCAGAGCAAACAAAGTTTGGGGACATGTAGGGAACACCCTGTCCGTCCGTCTGTCCATCCATGTACATTGTCAGCGCACTTCCTCTTTAACGGATGCTTCGTATATTTTGATGAAATAGGGCACAGTTGTAGTATACTGTCTGAAGATGTGCATGAAATAAGATGGTGGCTGCTCAAAATTTTGAGGGGGAGATAATTCGTCTTTGAATTTTTTCTGAAAAAAAATGGGGAGGAACCTTGTCACCACATATCCTCTTAAAAGAATGCTTGGGTTTCGATGAAATGATACACTGTTATAGTATACTATTTGAAGATGTGCAGGAAATCATATATTGGCTGCCTAAAGTTTTGAAGAGAGAGATTAACATAAGGCTTAGCCTTGTTTCTCAATCCAACTTTTTCGTTATTGTGTTTGTAATATGTGCTGTCATTGTTGTTAAATAAATAAAGTTTAAACTAAAGTTTTGAAGGGGAGATAATTGGTCTATGACTATTTTCTGGAAAAAAGGGATATATCACTGTGTCCATACTTATATAGTGTCAACACTTGTACTTCCTGTACACCTGTATTGTGTCCACACACTCCTATATTTATACTTACCATATTCATTCAGGGTTCGATGATCGGGGGTATAAAAAGCTGCCATTCGGCGATAGCTCTAGTTTATTTTGATGCACAAAAATCTCCTTGGATTCGAGAGATGGATACTGTTAACTTTATTCTATAAACTAAAGTTAATTGAAACAGTATTTTGTGAAGTAATGTTTTCGAATCCAAAATAACTAACATTGAAACTTTTTTACAATCATTTATAAAACATTACCAAATCCAAGCCATATTTTGACAAAACATTCCAACTGATTGATTGATTGATTTGTTGATTAATTATTAATTAATTCTGGGACTAATATTAGTCCCAGAATAATTAATTAATTAATTAATTAATTAATTAATTAATTAATTGATTAATTGAATGATTGATTGATTTTTGATTAACTTCTACACAGGAAATGTTACTTCTTAATTAGCAATACCAAATTCAAGCAGTATCAAAATGAAACATCCAGCTGATTTGTTGAGTTTTTACACTTACTCTACTGAACTGTGGGTCGGAAGCATGCGAGTATCAGTCCTTCAAAATTTACCAGTTCGATCCCTTTTTCTGATATTAGGCTCAAGTCAACAAGTACATGATTGTGAATTAGGTGTGATCAAGGACGTATATTTAGATATAAATCCTTGGTGTGATGGTGCATTACCTAACTTAAATTTTCAGCATTTCAAGTGAATTTAACTGTGTCGATTTAATATTCTTTTAAGCAAATCTGAACAGTACTGTGGAATGACAAGTTTATAATCTGTCTATTTCATGGTGAAAAAATGTAGCCATTCCCCCTTTTTTTGTCCAAAATCGCGGGAAATCCATTCGGCGTTTTTACCTCGGGCGTTATCCTACATACTTCAGGTAAAGAAATATTTGGTAATAAGTCACATAATTTACGTCCTTGGTCACATTCACATTCAATCATAATGAAAAATATCATGTTCACTTGAAAATAAAAAATAATGATATGTCGGTAGATAATCAAATAAAGCTTAAAGCGGAAATTTCTACTTTTCTTTTTTCGAAATGTGAGATATAATTGAATTATCTCCCTTTTAGTACGATTTTCAAACGATGGAGGACTGTGAAATGGAAATCGAGCAGTCCACTGAAAATGAACAAATTGAGGATCAGGACGAAGATCCAGATTCAGATTCTGACAGTAGTTCAGATAATGATAACGAAGAACAAGAGAGAAAAGTGGCTGAGCTTCAAAAACAGGTCAATATTGACCGGGATACCGGCCCACAGCCTCTGACTTCTGGAAAGCATTATATTTCCTGTATAAATCAGTATCCAACAATTTATCAACCTATGGGAATCAAACCTTGAACCCTTGAACCCTTGAATAACGACCAGAGACATATAAGATAAGATAAGATTTCCAATCAAGGTCCCTCAAGGGGCAATTACAAATATAACATTCATAATATCATTATACATTACATAGACAATACCGTAATAACATAATTCATTATACATTACATAGACAATACCGTATATAGTTAGTGTCTTTAAATATCAACTGTATTTGTACAAGGCCTAGAAACAGATTGATGTGTGAGCCTTTGGCGAGCATTTCAATCTGTTTCGTGCCGAGAACAAGTACATTTGATATCTAAAGACACTAATTATATATTGTTTTTATCCTGCAGTACATAAAATAACTTCGATTAATGGAAAATATGATCTAAAAAGGAATATTTTGGGCATTTCTGTCTGTCCATAAATACCGGAAGTGGGCGTTGCTTAAATCGATATTTTGCATAGTATACAAGATACAGCTGTGCAGGATAGAGCAATGCAAAATTCACAGGGTTTTATCTGTACCGTAAAAGCTACCATTGCAGGATAAAAAAAAATTAATGTAACAACAAGTTAATATATAAATTTATATAAATGCATGCCTGTAGTAACCCAGATGAGGGCGGTACGTGGTATAAACACATCAGATTTTTTTTTTAATATTGTAAACTTGTACATACGCATGCATCATAAATAATAATAATATCAATATCAACAAGTTCGTACCTGCCAACCCTCCCGTTTTGTGCGGGAGACTTCGCGTCCGATCCCATGCGGGAGTTAGAATCTCCCGCATTCGGATATTTTAACCCGTAATGACCTGCATTGGTATATCTCGGGACTTTTCACTAATCTCAATAAGACGTAAACAAACAATGAACGATTTGAAAACTTTGGTGAGTACTTTTCATGATCTATTTATAAGTAATCGAAAATCATTTCTGTCATGTCAACTCCAACAAGAAAGAGGTCCTTGTCTGGCCCAGCGGGCAGTGTGAAAAAAAAGAAATATAGCTGCAAGTTCCAATCAGACTGGACGAAAGATTTCCAATTTTTACGAGCGAGTCCACTTGGCAATGAATCTGCACTGTGCACATTATACTATGTCAATTTTTCGGTTGCATCTGGCGGTCTTTACGACGTCAAAAGGCATGTTAAGTGTGAGACACACAATAAGGCAGTGGAGGCTCAAAAAACTACAAAGTCAATGCTAAAAAAAATTCAAACTGAACATAGGTCAGACTTGGCAAATGACACTATATGCTCACTTCTTTGTGCCAAACAAAACCAAAATATGGAGTGTCATGAGTATTGTCCAGACTCAGATGTACTGAAAAGGGCAAAATCAGCTTGTGTGGAATATAACAATGAACTGAAGAAATAAAGTATATTTATCATTAGTTCTTATTGGTGTTTGTAGATGAATACAGTGCACATGTCATATATTTGGGCTGAAAATGTCGTTCGCGCAAAATCTCCCCCTGATCTGTTATAGCTGAGGGGGAGATCTCCCTCATTGAAGGTTTCAGAGGTTGGCAGGTATGCAAGTTGTAAATCTACTAAAGACACCAATGGACAGTGCTCTAGGATATGTGTGTTGCTTCATAAGAGCAACCACATTCCTCCTCGTGTCGGATGTAGAAAGATCACTAGTTAAAAAAAGTCTACAATAGACACCAAGGGACGATGCTCTAGGATATTTAATATCTACATTTCTCCCTCGTGTCTAATGTAGAAGTACAACTACAAAAAGTGTATATAAAGTGAAATTAGTTGCTGGTCTACAAGAGACACCAAGGGTCGGTGCTCAAGCATATATATATACCGGTAATACATATACTGGCCGAGTCTGGAAGGGGGAGGGGGAAACTCTCTAGTATAAATTTATGTGCATGGACATGTGGCTGAGGTGAGGATCCGAAATTAGTACTCAAGTTGATACAAGAATACCATAAAAATCCATGCCCTTATATAAACTCCGGTTCTAATGTAGCCACCCATAAAAATACTTAAGTTTGAATTTGGCATATATATTTTTAGATGAGAAACGGGAAATCCTAAAATTTGGCATATTAAAATTGTTTATTCACAATAAGATTGATTACTTTTCATACATCTGCTCATAATTTTGGTACCAACTGGAAAATAAAGCCCAAATTAATACCAGATTAGATGAAAATAGAACCAAATATTAATGAAAATGGCAAATACATTTGTATTAGTATCAAATAAATAGTACAATTTACAAAAACAGTGCCCAAATTTGTCTAAGTCCCCATATACCAACATATAGGAGGTTATTGTCTTGGGTTATCGAACCATAGATGGTTCCCCATATAATCAAAGGACATATTTCGAGAAGACTAAGCATCTCGTGATAATATATCGTGAGGCGTGAGATTATTTAAATTTTGGGACCCTCACCTTAGAGCATTAAAACAATGTAAATATAATAAAGATGGTAACAAAAATTGTTCTGTGAGTACAGTTGATGTTAGACTTTAGAAAAATATTAAATTTGTGAAATTCTGTGAATGACTTTTAAAGCCTTTAGGTCCAAATTGTAGTCAGTTTTTACCGATGTAAATCAGAAGTGAAAAAAAAATCAACAAAAATGTTTGGATTACAAATTTCAATCATGTGCATTGAAGAATTCAAAAATGCTTGCTGTATTGATACAAAATTTAGTCTATGGATGTAAAAGATCATTCAGCTATCAATCAGGAAAGCGTAACTTGATTAAAATTCATATTTAACTTTTTAAGTAGATAGGTCAAAAGAAAATGTATATCAAACGCTTCTAGATTTTAAATTGCAACATGGATTGTGTAAGTGTTTCCTATCCTTCTAAATATATTGGATCCATCCAGGGATAGATATTGTTGTAGAAAACATTTTGAATAAATTCAAATTTTAAAAATGAATTTGATATTGATTTATTTCAAATGCAAAATTCTTTAGACAAGTATGAAAGTAAGCATGAAGTATGATAATAGATTTTAATAGTTTGAACTTAAATACATTGGTATTTTGAAAGTATATGCTGAGAATTTTACTGAATTTTGATTTAACAAGAAACTGAGTTGTTTAATTTCACCAAAAACTGTGAATAAAGAGATAATAAGTATACGTAAGATATTATAAAATTAAAAGAAATATATTCTGCTCCATTTTCTCTAAATTTAGAAATAAAGTGTGTAGAAATCCAGAAAATTGTTGAAGACTAAGATCATAATTCTTTCTTTAAAGCTTTTTATATCATTGCAGAAATGGTACCTGTAAATTTAATGCACTTGATATAACTTTATACCGGATGTATGATTGCCATTTTCATTTGAAATCGGAACATTTATTTGCTATGGAAATAAACTTCAAACTTTTGTTCATATCATTCAGATTAGTTCTTTTGCTTTAATAAATTATGTATTTGGATTAGTGCAAAAAAGAGTTATCTCCCATAATTTACGTTAACCCCTCTAAAATGGGTTATATTTTTCAAATCTTTCTACCATAATTGGAAAAAGATTGGCATGAATGAAAGGCATTTTGGGTAATCTTTCAAAATCTTGTACATTTTGTATTCACTGCAGAGATTACACTGCAGTTTGTACAAAGTCTAAGCAAGATTCTAATTCTTGTCTACATACAAATCCTTGCTTGTGTATTCTTTTTTTTATACGACCGCAAAAAAATTTGAGGTCGTATAATGCTATGGCGCTGTCGTCGTCGTTGTTGTTTTGTCCGGTGTCGTCATTGTCTGTAGACACTTTTGTTTTTGGTCAATCACTTAAAGTCCAGTTGACCAATCTTATGAAATTTGAACACAGTGTTCCTTGGCACAAAAGGAAGGCTGGGGTGGGTTTTGGTCATTTTGGCCCCTCCCGTTTTGAAAAAAAGGAGCCAAAAGGGGAAAATTTGGTGTTTTCACATATTTGGTTGTAGAATATTTATTATTAATTGGATGTTGATGGGGTTTCTTTCAGTGTGTTCCTAATTAAATTTCCAATCAGTAGTACGTCAACCGATTTTACATGGCATGTACCGTCCACAAGATAAATGGGGCCCAAAAGGGGGATTTGCAAAAATTTCATTTTTAAAATTTTTAGTCCGATTTTGATGCATTTTTTTTGCAATGGATTCATCTTGAAAATAAACATAGAGCTGCACCATCAGATTTTTGACAACTTGTTTCTTTTCCGNGCTATGAGGGGCCGAATGGGGACAAAATTGCAAATTTGCAGATTACCTACAATTTTTATTTTTCATCGGATTTTGATGGGATTTTTTTCTTTGGATTCCTCTTGATATAAGCTTTCAGTAATATGCAACAGATTTGGCGTAGCTTTTAGGGTTTCCGAGCTACAAGGGGTCATAGGGCCAAAATTAAAATTTATGAAATGAGTGAAATCTTTGTTTTTCATGAGATTTCATTTGATTTTTTTTTTGTTTTGTTTTGTTTTGAAGTCCTCTTGTGGAAGCTTTTGGCAGTATATGTCAAGTCAAAAAATTGTGCATAGCTCTTACCTTTTCTTAGCTGTAAGGGATCAAAGGGGCTGACATTGCAATTTTCAAAATATGTGAAATCTTTTATTTTTTTTATTGGATTTTAATGGGGTCCTTTCTTCAGGTTCCTTTTCTTGTATAGTTAAAGTAGTATGCTGACCAATTTGACATGTCTCTTACCATTTCCGATATATATATAAGGAATTATAAGAACTAATTTTAATTTTTCATTAGTTTGTGTGCAGCTAATTACTGAGTCAAGCTCTTTATTGTGTCCATTTAATTACTGGGTCAAGCTCTTTACTGTGTCCTTATTCATTTTGAATTACACGTGTTCAAATTTTAGTGTTTCGACATGCTGCGGTCGTATCATGCTGCACTCAGCGTAGCCCTTTATTGTAAAAAGCAACTGAATTTGTTCTGTATTTTTCAGATCTCAAAGAATCCATATTTATATGAAACGCATATTGAACTAATTTCATTGCTGAAAGAGATTGGTGAACTTGAACAACTTAGGGATGCCAGACAAAGGATGAGCGAATTGTTTCCTTTGACAGAAGGTTAGTCTTGTGCACAGATACATGTCATGTAAATTATCTTACTATAGACCTTCTTAAGAAGTGGGCGTATTTTGTGTTACATGTGCCTTATGCCATGTGTCAGTTTGTCTGTCTGTCCATCCAAGTTTTCCTACCATAAACTTGAAACCAAAATTACATACTTTCTTCATACTTAGTTCATTTTTTTACAAGAAAACTAAGGCCAGGTTCAATTTTGGGTAGTGGAGTAATGTTCCTTGAATCTATGGAAATTTTGCAAACAAATGGGAGCTTGACTATATGTTATTCACCATTTTTATCTTATTAATAGCTCACCTGGCCAAAGGCCATGTTAGCTTTTGCCCTCACTCAGCTTCCATCGTCCGTCCGTCGTCCATCCGTCCGTCCATTAACTTTTATTCAAAGAACTTCTCCTCTGAAACTACTGGGCCAATATTAACCAAACTTGGCCTGAATTATCACCAGGGTATGCTCTTTCAAGTTTGTGATTTTTATGTCCGTAGACCAAACAACATGGCCGCTGTACTAAAAATAGAACATAGGGTTAATATGCCATTTTTTCAAATTACTCAAAAACCATTACAGATATAAAAATTCTGACTAGGTAAAAATGATCAGCATGATGAGATCTACCTGCCCTGCAATTTTAAAGAATATCCGTTTACCCGTCTTGGAGTTATTGCTCCTTTTCCGTAAAATTTTCAGTTTTTCGTTACTTTTAGTCTTATATATTGAAAATGGTAGAGGATAGAAGTGAAGTTTAATAACAAAAATGGTCAGCATAGTAAGATCTACATGTCCTGCAATTTTGAAGAAAATCTGACAACCCACATAGGAGTTATTGCCGCTTTTTCTTTGAATTTTCACGATTTTTTTTTACGTTTTTACTTTTATTTCAAAAACTGTTTGAGATAAAGGTTAAATGTGAATTGCAAAAGTGATGAGGTTTTCCAGAACTACAATTTTTACATATGTCATGTGTGTATGTCCAGCAGGTTCGCATCTCATGATGGCCGCCAGCGGGGAAGATAGTTTAACATAAGACCCTATGGGAAATACATTCAAAGATCTTCTCCTCTGAAAACACTGAGCTAATGGGGACCAAATTTTGTCACAGTAGTCTTTGGATGGTCCCCTTTAAAGTTTGTGATTTTTACGTTTGTACCTCATCCAAGATGGCTGCCAGCGTGGAGCACATTTTAACATAGGGACCCTATGGGAAATGCATCCAAAGATCATCTCCTCTGAAACTACCAAGCCAAATTGAACCAAACTTGGTCACAATAGTCCTTGGGTGGTCCCCTTTAAAGTTTGTGATTTTTGAGTTCTTATCTCATCCAAGATGGCCGCCATGGTGGAACATAGTTTAACATAGGGACTCTAGGGGAAATGCATTCAAATGTCTTCTCCTCTGAACCTACTTAGCTAATTGGAACCAAACTTGGTTACAATTGTCTTTGGGTGATCCCTTCCAAAGTTTGTGATTTTTAGTTTGTACCTCATCCAAAGAATGAAAATGTAACATCTGGTGAACTGATTTATAGTATGAATGGGTAGTCTATTGGTGACAATTAATAAAACCAGTCACCAGGTGAGCGATACAGGCTCATGTGAGCCTCTAGTTATGTAATGTGGTCCATTAATTCTTTGATAAAGAAAATAGTATGGTCAAATTTAGTCTTGGTTACTAGATATTTCTAAGATTGATTGAATGGTTGCATCCATTGAGAACTGTTTCAGCAAGATCAGGTCAAGAACAAAATAATCCATTCATTCAGTAAAGAATAAAGAAATCAGGCACTGTAGGGCTGGCTATCAGGAGCAACAAGTTCTGACTGCCACTGAAGAGTGGAGAGAAGGAAGAATAAGGGAAGGAATGTTAATCTTCAATGACCCCAAGGGGTGAGCTTTAATAGAAAAATATAGAGGATATTTTTAGCTCACCTGGCCTAAAAGGCCATGTGAGCTTTTGCCATCACTTTGCGTCCGTCGTCCGTCCGTCGTCCATCCGTCCGTCCGTCCCTCAACAATTCAAAAATCTTCTCCTCTGAAACTGCTGAGCCAATTGTAACCAAACTTGGCCTGAAGCATCACCAGGGTATGCAGTTTAAAAATTGTGTTCAATTAGTCCAAAGACCAAACAACATGGCTGCTGTTACTAAAAATAGAACATGGGGTAAATTGCTGTTTTTGCAAATAACTCAAAAACGGTTACAGATATCAAAAATCTGACTGGGTAAAAGTGATCAGCATAGCAAGATCTACCTGCCCTGCAATTTCGAAGAAAATCCAAAAACCCGTCTTGGAGTAATTGCCCTTTTTCTGTAAAATTTGCAAAATTTTAACTTTATTAATTTTTTATCAGAAAAACTATAAGAGATAGAAGTCAACTTTAAATTGCAAAAATGTTCAGCATGTCAAGATCTACCCATCCTGAAATTTTGAAGATAATCCAAAATCCTTTGTAGGAGTTATTGCCCTTTTTTCACGGAATTTTCAAAATTTTCATATTTTTCATTTTTTATTTCCAAAACTATAGAAGATAAAGGTAAAGTATAAATTGATAAACTGTTTGCAATGCTGTGGCGACTTCAAAACTGATGTTGAAAATTATTGGTTGACTGCCATTTTCAAAATTTCCGCCAAAAAAAGGCGGGAAAATTCA
Organism: Modiolus philippinarum; assembly: GCA_002080025.1. Lineage (NCBI taxonomy): Eukaryota > Metazoa > Mollusca > Bivalvia > Mytilida > Modiolidae > Modiolus > Modiolus philippinarum. The sequence goes on along the minus strand of MJUU01017256.1, from coordinate 5,792 downwards.
ACATTTTCCGATTTCAATGAAATTTGATTTCCAAATGGATATTGATGTTGCGACTTCAAACTTGTGTTGATAACTGTTTGTTGACCACCATTTTCAAAATGGCGGCCAAAAAAGGCTGGAAAATTCAACACTGTCCGATTTCAATGAAATTTGGTTTCCAAATAGATATTGATGTTGCGACTTAGAACCGGTGTTGAAAATTGTTCGTTGACCACCATTTTCAAAATGGCCGCTAAAAAGGGCGGGAAAATTCAACATTGTCCGATTTCAATGAAATTTGGTTTCCAAATAGGTACCGATGCTGCAACTTCAAAAACCGGTGTTGAAAATTGTTCGTTGACCACCATTTTCAAAATGGCCGCCAAAAAAGGCGGGAAAATTCAACATTGTCCGATTTCAATGACATTTTGTTTCCAAATTGGTCTTGATGTTGCAACTTCAAAACTGATCGTTGACCGCCATTTTTTAAATGGCGGCCTAAAAAGGCGGGAAATATTCAACATTGTCCGATTTCAATGAAATTTGATTTCCAAGTAGATATTGATGTTGCCACTTCATCGATGTTGAAAATTGTTAGTTGACTGCCATTTACAAAATGAAGTTTGGACTTCAAAACTGGTGTCAAAAGTGGTCCTTAGCAAGAATGTTACTTGTCAAAAAAGCCCAACAAAGAAATATAGTAAAACATGATCAGACTTTAAAAACAGTTCAGGATATTGGAGATGTTTGAGCTACGAAAGTTTGAGAAACTGAAGATCAACTGTATAACTTACAATGTTACCTTGATTGTGGCAACTGAAAGCCAGGTGAGCGATACAGGCTCCTTGGAGCCTCTGGTTATACAGTATAGAATGGCTTTTCTTCACAAAGTTTGTCTACCTTGCATCGTGGCCAGGCTTTCTGAATTATGATCTGATTACCCTGCATCAATAAGGTATTCCTGTACATCAGATTTAATTGTACTGAAATTTTGAATAAATATGTTTAATCCAAGGTATTCCTGTATTCACCATCTGGGGACATGCTGTAAGACATGATAGATGGAAGTCTTCAATCCAGGTTCTAGGTAAACTTTTGAGAGGAATCGTTCATTTAGATCATTTTGAAAAAAAAAAATCAGGAAACTTGTTTCACCATTGGAATCAGCATGAGCAACTTGCCATGAAAAATATGAAATATACTTGTAAGAAAATTAAGTGATTGAAGGTTATATACTATCATGGTAGACACTGTAACCCTGTCACTTACTAGAAATTTGTCATTTGCCCATGTCTAGCCTCTTTCTATTTTCAGATGACTTGAGTGAAAAATGTCTGCTTTCTAGTTAGAGTTTTAATATTTTATCTTTTATCTGTTATAGATTGTTATTTTATAATTCCATTCATGATTTATTTCTTGTTATTTTATAAATCCATTCATGATTTATTTCTTGTTATTTTATAAATCCATTCATGATTTATTTCTTGTTATTTTATAATTCCATTCATGATTTATTTCTTGTTATTTTAT
>MJUU01017250.1:0-22731 GCA_002080025.1 Modiolus philippinarum | reverse complement strand
TTTTATGATTATATACAGAAATTCTTTCAGACCAAGAAAACAAGTCAAAAAGGAAGTGTTCAATACACCCTGGCGAAGTTACTAATGAATGGTCTTTACGGAAAGATGATACAAAGACCAATATTTAATCATACTCAAGCCATAGAAGATGTTGATGATTTTTGGAGATTTGACCATAAATATATAATAACAGATCTAGAACTAATTTCATCCACTTGGTATGTTTCTGGTTACTTAAGATCAGAGATTGACTCGGTTGGTAAGATCAGTAAGCCTTCACATTTTGGTGCTTTTGTTCTGGCTTATAGCCACAAGATTATGTATGATCATATGACTAGATTGAACCCGGAAAACAAAACAGAGTTAGACTTTTATTATACTGACACTGATAGTCTTCATGTGCCCGGTGAGCAAGCAAAACTAATACCTAATTATAATGGTAATAACTTAGGTGACTTGGCTAATGACTATAAGAAAAACGCCAAGATAATTATGGCGGTTTATATTGCGCCTAAGTTATACATGACTATAACGATAGATACAGACAATGTAATTAGTGTTAAGACAAAGGGAAAAGGGCTAAATAAAACTAAGTTAACTCAAGAAGATTTTAACAAGATGTTGAAGGGCGAAGAAGTGAAAAACACAAGAGAATTTAGCATGAAAAAAGTACATCTAAATAGGACATCTAAAGAACAAAGTATTGATCATTTCAGTATTCTTCACCTCACAAACTTTGAGAGATGTGCAAATAAAAACGAATACAAGGGAAGAATTTTCTTGGATAAGAATAAATCTGTCCCTATAGGAAGCTGCCGCATAAATTCATGACGTATGAGGTTTATGTGCTTTGTCTAGCGGGCGGTAGACAGTCCACATAAATCCATGACAAATATACAATGTGTATACGTTAAAGGTTTATGTGCTTTGTCTAGCAGGCGGTAGACAGTCCACATAAACCTCATACGTCATGAATTTATGTGCTTTGTCTAGCAGGCGGTAGACAGTCCACATAAATTCGTGACGTATGAGGTTTATGTGCTTTGTCTAGCAGGCGGTAGACAGTCCATATGTGCTTTGTCTAGCAGGCGGTAGACAGTCCACATAAATTCGTGACGTATATACAATATTTAATAAATCCATAATGTATATGGTAACTTTGTCATACAACAATTGACAAAGCAGAAAAATAATAAAGATTTATTAAATCCATGAAAAAAAAACACGCACAAATTCTTCCACAAGTTAACTCCGAGAAAAGTTTAATCCAGCATGGCGTGATTCTTGCGGGTTGCTATTTTTCTATCCTGATTTATAAAATCAATATTCGTATTATAACTATCCATTATTATTATTTTTTTCCTCTGCCTGAAATAACATACCGTAAAAAAATTAGTCTATTAAATCCCTTAATAGTAAACACAAATACAAAAATATATGTCGGTGTTTATCTAACGATGTACATTGTGAGAATGGATGGAAAACTACCAACAGCTTGATCTTGACGTCGTATTGATTTTTGTCGCAGTTTCACTAAGGCGTATCGAACACCTGTGTTAAGAAAACGTATTTGTCATTAAAAGTAATTTGTTTTACAAATGTAACACGTTAAGATTGAATTTCCCGATCAAAACAATGAAATATTTTCTTCTCTGTAGTTAAATCAAGCGTATTTTTTGAGACCTGAAGTTCTGAAGATATAAGTTCTCTCTCCTTTTTACTAGGAAAATTATACACTATGTAGAAATTACAATTTAAACGACAGTCTTTAGGTATCCGAAAATAGGACTGACTCAAATAAATTACGCTCATTTTCTTGTGCCTTCCGCCTGTAAAGTATTTTACAATAGAAGATTGATCTTGTTGTGAACAAATATAGTCGTCAAAAATTACGATTTTTTGTTTGTCACCGGCTTCGTCCTCGCAGTCGATGTCTTCAACTTTACCATTAGATAGTTGTAATAAATCTTCCAGAGACACACCTAGTTTTTCCGCTATTTCCTCGAATCTTCGAATTAGTTCCTTGTAGTAATGTTGTTCTAAGTTCTTTGCGTAAAGAATAATTTTGTCGTAATACAATAAGGGTTTAAATAAAAGGTGCATTAGCAAATTCGTCTTGCCCGACCCGGACGGGCCCACGGCGAGTAAGCGGAAGTAATCACTCGGCATATTTTTTACTCCTTGTATTGTTTTAAAATTATTCGTATTAGATTTTTCTGAAAAATATACGGGAATCGTTGTCATTTTTTATAACCCGAATATTTATTAGATAAAAAATTATGAGTGTATTTCAGGTAGGAGGGTGCATAACCGTTGTGGTAAGTAATAATGTTTGACTTTTATAATAAAAAATCAGTTAAAAAAATGCTTGCATATGATTTGACCAATCTAAAAAAAATAAAAACAAAGGTGTATGGTTTTTACGAAATACTTAATATTCAAGGGGAAATCGTATATTTATATTATCCTTTTAGCAATATATTCGTTATAGAGAGAGAGAGTAACTGGTGACGACCTGTCAGACTTACTAGAAATATATAGGAATCAAAAGTGTAGAACCAGAGATACACGTCAGTGTTATGTATAACCCGTGTTATGCTTAAACCGCAAGCAACGTAAAAAATGTGAGTGAATTAAGAATCTAGCCCGTTTTACCCGTCTCAACTGTAGTGAATAACAAATCTTACATGTTTGTTTATTCTCGTTAGTCCCGTAGATAGTAGTTGATATGGGGGAAAATCTGCGGTTTTCAAAAAACGTTTTTTGAAAACCGCAGATTTTCCCCCATAGTTAACTACTGATCTGGAAACATGAAAAAAGATTTTTGACTGTGACCTTGATGCGTCACCTTGACCCCATTTTCAAGGTCACTTGTTCCTGAACATTTTTCGCATTGAATGTCTTTTTGTATTTTCAATGGTATTTGACCTTTAAGCAAAAACCAAAAATCGGACATCAAAGATCGATTATTGGTCCATAAGCCGAAAACGGTTAGTCTAATAATTTTGGACCCAATGTTACAAATGCAGGTTTCTCCATATATTTTTTTTCAGCTATCTGTTACGGTTGCAGAGTTAATCCAATAACAAGGATTGGTCAGATAATTCAAAGTTCTTTTTTAGATGTAACAGATATCACCTAAAATGAATCGAAAAGATCTGGTTTCTTTTACTACCGTTTTCGAAAAAAATGTACTTAAAGATATGACAAAATTTTTAATGGCCATAACTCGTGAATGGTCCATCGTAGTTTGGTGTAACGTTTGTTAGGACCTCCCAAATATTTTTGTCCAAATGAAAAACTTTATGACGCAACTTCCGAGGAAGACATATCAATTGTTCTTCGAACTATTGACATACTAGTTAATTCTAGTCTTATAGCAGAGTTATCAAGTGCATAGGTTTTTACAGTATTAGTTGAAAGATATTTTCTCATATTTATAACTTTGATAAATGACAAACTGAGCATTTAATAATTTTTTTTTCTGAAAAAATGTACAGAAAAGTGTCACATGCATGGCTTCATATTTCTTCTTACAACAATTAAACTCAAGTCTGCTTTCTGAATTAATGTCATCACAAAGATAATGGCATGTTTAAAGTGTGATAAAAACAAATATGTTGTCAAAATATTTCATCATTTTGTAAGTTTAAGTGATGGTATAATATAGCCTTAGACTGTCATGTGATATTGGGAAGACAATGGCTGGTCTTCGTAAGGATTATTGGATACAAATAAAATGGAATACAAGTATTTTCATTATGCATTAGATTCAAAATTAAAGACTTAATATATTGGGGAGGAAATGGGACTACACGAAAAAAAGAAATCCGCATTACTGAGGACGCATGGATTTTGTTATGGAATAAGGGAATAGTAATATAACTACAAGCAAAGGGTAAAGTTCATGGTTAAGTTGTAAGGTAATCTTCTACAAAATTAATTCGAGTAATTTGCGCAAACGGGCTTTGTACTGACAACAGGTAACTACAAATTTTTTGCGCTAACGTCCACTTTTCCTGTGCGCAACTGTCCACCTTTCATTTGCGCAAATGTCCTTCTGTTTTTCAGGTAAATTTGCCAAATGTCCATCGACCGAATTAAAATGTCATATAATTTGTATCGTGTAAACAAATACCATTTGATAAATTTGTTAGTTAACACTGACAACCTCGACTATTAAGTAGCTCTACCTAGGTAGAGATAGTTTATTTTTATGACTGACGCAATGCTTTGTAAATCCCTTTTATAGTGACCGATGGCCTTTGAACTTAGTATTTTTAGATGAAGCACACATCACCTAAGTTCACTGGAGAAGATCTCAGGATCCTGTTTCTTACCATATGAAAAAAAAGTGACAAAACTTTTAGGGAGCATAACCCCTGAGAGGATCATCGCAGAGTTTGTGCACAATGTAACGAATTCCAGCCATAACCTATCAAACATTTTTGCCATTACACTTTAACAACTATCTCTTATGGTTTCCGAGTTTATCCCATAACAGCGTTTTTCGGACTTTGGGCGAAAATTCGTGAACGGAAAAAGATTTTCGACCGTTCCCTATTTCTTATTAACTAGACAGAGTCCAATTGTCCCAAAATACCAGGAGGATATGTCCAACCAATTTTCTGAAATGAGGCAGAATAATCAGAAGAAATACAGAAAAGGGGAAAGCACTTTAATATCTCGTTTTCAGTAGTTTTCTTATTTTCTTCTGTAATCTATGTGTAATTGTATGTCAAACAAGATCTGAAACAATGAAGTGTGCACATGCTTTACTTTTGTCGTCTGCTAAATATCATTTTTGACAACCAGCTGATCAAGTTTCAGTTTACCTTGTCAGCATGAAACCAAAATTTAGATAACCTGACAAGCAGATCATTTATCATTTTAAACAGTAGCTGGATAGTTTATTTTAAGGAACTGATGTCATCCCTTTTACAGTGACCAATAACCTTTGACCCCTACATTTTTAAATGTAAAACATATGAACTAAATACAATGGTATAGGTCCCAAATACCTATTCCCTACACATTCCGAAATTTCTCCTAATAATTGCTCCAAGAAAAGTAACAAAACTTTGCAAACCCTTATCATGAAAACGGTCCATATCCACCAACATTCATCCAAATGAACAAAATATCTGTCATAACCTAACAAACATTTTCCCATTACAATTCACTGCCTATTTATTACCATTTCCGAATGATATCACAAAACATGTTTAGGGCGTTTTCTAAAATAACCCCCTCCCCTAATAACGAAACGATCCAAGACGGTTATAATCACAACTTCAACAAAAACTACAAAACCTCACCAAATCTCATCGACCTACACTTACCCACTTAGATGTACCGGAAAGACATTAATTAGTTGAAAAGACTTCATTGAATACATTGAATAATTCACCTACATGACAATCAAATGATCACCAATTAGTGTAAAAGGTACAATAAGACCACTCCCAATTCTAACTCATCACGACCAACCAAACTGTTTCGGGTACCTATTTAGATCATAAATATATGTGTAGAATATTTTGAAATATTAAACTGATCAAGGCCGTACCCTCATCAGCGACTCAAGCCTCAATATTAGCAACAGTGTAGAATAAATTTAACTGTTTGTATACACTAAACAATAATAAATGAGGAGTCATATATCATAACCAGAATTTGACGTTCACCAGTTAGCTACAGGAATGACAAAAATAACCAGAGTCACTGCACTGTACATTTAATAAAATAACCATGTCCACACTTTTGACAGTATGACGGGTGCTGTATACAGAGCAGAAAAGCTTACCCTTCCGGAGCTTCTATTGTCGCTCTTTTTGTTTTTAGAATTTACACTGTTAGTGCTTTAGTTTTGAATATAAAAGCAGTAGAATACCGAGGGAACAAAGGACAAGATTACATTGATTTTTTTTGAGTGTTGTTTATGTGGCGTTCTTATGTTTTGTTGCGTTTATAGTCTTCTGTCTTCTGGTGTTCACGGTATTGCCTTGTCTGTAGACTTTGATATAAGTAATCTTGTGCTTTGTCCCTTTGGTTTTCTACTGCCGGTGTTTCTTTTCATTACAGGATTAAATGAAAACTTTAATAATACCGTAACCCGAAAGTTATAGAAACACTGATATAGAGCAAAAGACTAAAAGGATCGAAATGAAAGGCAAAATTCATTTTAGAAAATAGCTTTGCACGAGAGAGAGATATACAGAATTTTGCTTATTACAAAACAAAAACAAAAATCTAGAGGTTTTCAAATAAAATACATTTGGTCTTGATAATACAATCTTGTACATAATCACTTGGAAATGAATGTATCTTGATACATAAATTTTGTGTCGAAAAAAGCTTAATTCAAGAGAAGCAAACTAACTTCAAGAAAACCATTCCCTTATCAGGCAAAAAATAACAATAACACCTTTAATCTTTTTTAATTGCCTCTACCTTGATCTAAAATTTATCGTAATAAAAATAGATTGTTCATTGTTGACAACTTTATGCTGACCAAGCAAACAAAGTATTTAATGTTTCGTACTCTAATTTATATATATATATATATATATATATATATTTATTTTACATACAGATTGACAATTTAACTTAGTGCACTGTTTGTCTTCATTTAATCCTAATGAGAAGTAGATGAAAAGCAAATTATAAAAATTATAGAAAAAAAAAACAAACAAATGTTCTTATATCTACAGTCACTTTTTCCACCGATAAATTAAGACTTTTTAAAATTTGATCTGCCAGGAATCTGCTTGTAGTGATCTATGTCCGGCAGATTGAATGTCGAATCACTAACATACGGCTTTCTGGAAATAAGAAAAAAGACTAATGACATTTTTTTATTTAGTAATTTAGGAAGACAATAATCATAACTTGCAACAATTTAAATTGCAAAGGACAAACACTTAATGCAACATCCAAAAGAGCTAGAAATTAAGGATACTACAGATACTTCCACATCAGCCTTGTTCCTTGACCTTCATCTTGAAATTGACAAAAGAGGTACAAGGGCCTGTGGTCGATACAGTGACTACCTTGATAGAGCTCGGTTGCTTGCAAATAGGCTACTTAAAGCAAGGGTATGTTGCCCATAACTTGAGGTCATCACTACAGAAGTTTTACGGTCGACATTACGATCTTGTGGACCACTATGAGATATCTGTTTCCCAGATGACAACAGATCTTTCTCTTTGCCACTAAAGTTTGATTTTCCTCTACCGGATTTGACTTTACTACCGGAGTTGACATGTTCAACACGGTGGCTGTCTTATAAGAAGCAGAAGATGCTTACTTCACCGGTGCACCTGATCTCACCCATGGTTTTTATTGGGTCCGTGTTGTTCAATTTTGTATATGTGCGTGTCTTCATTTTCTTTTCTGTGCCGTGCTCATGTTATGTCTTCGTTTCTTCGTTTTTCCGACGTTGCCATTGTCCTTGGATTGTTCTTTTCAGACTGACGGTTCGATTCTCACTTACTAAAGTCGATCTGTTTCTCCACTCTTATGAGGATTTATTTATCTAAAGGCTTCTCTAAAATAAAGATAAATTTTATCTCAATCCTTTAATATCAGCTCCCGTAATAAAGATGATATTTTGTCACTACACAACCCTCGCTTTGGGGATTTTCTCATCTCATCTATCCAAAACAGCTTGAAATTAAGGAATGGTTCCTTTATCTTCCACTGAAGATTCACAACAGAGTTTGACCATCGACTTGTCTTGTATGACAAACGCGATGACTTCACTTTTCCTATAGACAACTTCCCTTATCTTTGTAGCAACATTCTAACAGCGCAAGCATATGGAGTTGATATCTCCCATCCCTTTCGCTACTCAAGGGATCATTTTTCGTTACAGTGACTTTCTTGATAGAGCTGTGTTACTTACAAGTAGGGCAGTTAAACGAAGGTATGTTACCCTTGACTAAAAGTCATCACTGCAGAAGTTTCGACATTCTAATCTTATGTACCGCTATCTGATGATGACAGATCTTTCCCTTCAACTACTTAATTTTTTTGCTCTACTCGTTTTGGATTCATTACCAGAATTGGGTTTTTTGCTTTACTGAATTTGGGTTCATTACCAGAATTAACATGTTCAAAACGGCGGGTGTCTTATAAGAAACAGGAAATATTTACTCTACCGATTCTCTTGACCTCACTCATAGGTTTTCAATAAGTCTGTGTTATTAATTTGTGTGTGAGTCCCTATTATTCGCTTTTATGCCGTACTAGTGTAATGTCTTTGTTTCTTTATGTTTTACTTGTCTTTAGACTATCCTCTTTTAGCCTGACTGTTCGGTTCTCATTTATTTGTTGTTTTTGCCCTTAACTAGAAAATAATTCTGTTGAATCATAATCTATTTGTTGTCTTGTAATATTGACATGATCAATATCTAACATTCTGGAATTTTAAAATTAATTATATCATATAAAGATTATTCAGACCATTTTATGTCGCCAGCATCTACCGCAGGATTGAAACATATGGATCACTATCCGTCGTGTTTTGTCCCTCCGTTCGTCCGTCAGTCCTGGCTCCAAAATTATTGCATTATTGACATCTCCTCTTAAACCGTTTTGTACTTTTGAACCTAACTTTCATATAGCTTCCGTATATATTATAGATGTGAAACATGCATTTTATAATTTTGTTTTCTCCAGATTTTCAAGCTATCTTTTGATTTTGCCATCTTAACTTATTGATGTTTAAAAGTTTTCCTAGAGCTGTGACCATTACATGTATTTAATCATTTCTTGAATTGTTCGACGAGTGCTTAAAATTGTAGTTAACTTGAACGAGATATTAAGTCTGCACCCAACTGTATATTGTACATTTGCACTATGTGTCGTCCTTTTTTCCCGATTTTTAAGCTTTAACTAGACTTTGTCATTGTTATTTTTGGAAGACTTGATGGTATACCTCCATTATACGGAACTCTTCTTCAAAGCGTTTTTACTTTTCAAGAAAACTTTTAGGAATGCTTTAGCATACCGGTATATTGCATACGTGCACCATGCATTTTAGTTTTCGTTACTTTTCTTGTTTTTAAGATATACATGCTATCATATGACTTTGTCTTACGTATGCCTCCATTATCTGCAGCTCCTAAATGGCTTTGTATTTTTCTTCCAAAATTTGTAGGAATGCTTCGGTATTTATTGTAGATGGGTACTATATATATTGTTTACATTTTCCTCATTTTCCATGCTTTTACATGCATTTTGACTTTGTCATTTTGTTACAAACGCGAAAATTTCTTAATTTATATAGTGCAGGCGATAAAAGTGTTACTTGAAACACCCATGCAAGTTTTTAAATTCCATATACTTTCAGATAGTATATCGACTTTTTTTAAAAAATAAATAGATGACTAGGATAGTAAACTGGCCTCAAGCGTTTTGTCCAAAGAAAATGTATCTGAATCCTATTTAGTCTTGAATTTTGTAAAAAAAAAAGCAAGGTATAGTAAAAACCAGGTAATAATTCTTTTAAGATCACATTAAAATGCTGTAATCGGGACAAAAGTCAATTGATATGTAATACTTCAGTGACTTCGATACATGACAAAGATGTTGAAGATCCAGAGTCTACTTCACAACTTAAAGAACGCTCTGGTCAACATAAAAATATCAAAGCAGTTTTTTAACTTCAGGGTCAAAGATCAAGGTCACTCTTGCAAGACTCCTTTTATTCATGATAAATTAACATACAAAACATCTTTAGACAAAAGAAGGGACACAGGGAATGTTTCAAAGAGACAACGACCCAAAGGGGAGTAATAACAACTCAAAGCCACCATAAGACCTTCAATGAACGGTGAGAAAACCCCACACCCAACGGCAGGTCGGAGTCGGCCCCTGAATAAAAAGTAATCAAGTTCAGCGAAATAAACATCATCCTAGACTCCTATAGACATAAAGTAAACTAACTAGAAAAAAGACAAGACACACAAAGGCTCAATAAATTTCCTAACTTAGGACAGGCGCAATCCTGCTGCGGCGGGGTTAAACTAGTTTTATTGGGCTCAAAACTACCCCCTATAGCCAATATGATAAATAAAAAAACAATCGTAACAACAGTAAAGTTCATTTGGCAACAGGACTGAGTCAACTGAAAGAACTAAATATACGGACATAAACATGAAATCACAAGAGACTACTACAATGTAGCAGCTAACTGACATGCCAGCTCCAGACCCATTACCAACTGACAAAGTAAGTTATGTACCCTCAGTATACAGCTTTCATCAAGATCCCTTCCTGTGAGGAGTTTAGCATAATGCTTTCATGCATATACCGGAATACATAACCCGTGTCCATGCAATACAGATTTAAGTTAACATATGTTTTATGGTCTCATGTTCATTTACTCCATATCCTTTTGTAACATATTTAGAAATTTAGAATGTGTTTAGAAAAAATGCAAAGACCCTATCAAAAAATCAATGTTAATACCAAAGAAGGCCATACGTAATGACTTGCCGACAATACCGTAATTATAAACCTTATAGATTAGACGATTTAAAGGTTTTATAAGTTTGTTAGGCGACTTCAAGTATTTTTTACTCCTATGTTAAACATTACCGTAAAATAAGGGATGTGAAATACCAGCCTTGATTAGATGTTTACAGGTTGCATTGTATTTATAAACTAAATATTTTACGAAAGGATATGGAGTAAATTAACATGAGACCATAACACATGTTAACTCCAACTGCCATAATTTTAACTAGCTGTATGGCCATTTCGGAAATTTATTCCTCATCAGCAGCACTAGAACTCAAACAAAGGGAATCTTTAAGTCTTTATATCGAGAATAACATTTAGTAAAGGTTTTATCTAGTTTATGATAACGAAAACCCTGATGTAATAGTTTTTCAGTTATGAAAAGATTACATTCATTAAAATCACATACGTTATTACATACTCGAGCAAATCGAACAAGTTGAGATATGTAAACACCATATGATGGCGCTAATGGGACATCGCCATCAAGAAATGGATAATTTAATACGGGAAAGAAAAATCGTCCCTTTTATCATAAATTTTAGTATCTAATTTACCATTCGTTATATCAAAATTGATGTCTAAGAACGGACAATGATGATTATTAGAATTGGCTTTATTCAAAGTAAGTTCTTTAGGGTAGATGTCCTTATAATATGTATTGAAGTCGTCATAACTTAAAGTTAGAATATCATCCAAATATCGGAAAGTGTTGTTAAACTTTTGAATTAAATGCTGTTTAGATGGGTCTTTGCTGATGTTGGTCATAAATTGAGATTCGTAGCAGTACAAAAAGAGGTCCGCTATAAGTGGTGCACAATTGGTTCCCATAGGAATTCCTATTACCTGGCGATAAATACAGTTACCGAAACGAATGAATATATTGTCAAGTAAAAATTCAAGTGCTGAAATCATATCAAAACAAGTCCAATTAGTTGAGTTCTTTTGTTTTGTGTTACCAAAATGTGTTTTAAAGGAATTACAACATGTATATTCACAATCGGATTTTTTTTGAATGCCCAATGAATAAGAAGTCTTTATAAGATTATGTGGTAAGGTAGTATAGAGGGTAGAGAAATCAAAACTTTCAAGGGATTCAAAAGGGGCATTATATGCATTCAATTTATCGAGAACGTCCAATGAATTTTTTACACTCCAAAAATGATTGATTTAGTATATTTAAAGTAGATGATTTGATAAAACACTAAAATTCGAGGAATTGACTTCAAGAGCAAAGTTCAAACTCAGTGAAGGTCATTTATGAACATGACATGACTATTTTTGACCAGCCCAAAAAAAAATTAAAAAGTTTGCATCTATACAAGCCAACAGTAAAAGTGCATTTTTAGAAATCATAAAAACGCAAGCTCACTTTTAGGTCATTATGGTATACACCAATATTCTCTTGCACTATACAAACAATCCAGATATCTATAGATTAGGTCGATTATCAAACACTTACTCTTGCCCGGACACAACTGTTTCAGCAGAAAAAAAAAAAGTACATGTAGAAGAATTATTCTGCGTAGAAAAATATGTCTCACTTTACGACAAACGCGATGATTTTGACTTTTCAAATTGAGATTCCCGCTTTTAGCAGTTATATTCCGACATTTTACAACCCATTCACTATTGAGGTACCTGTTGTTTGTACAGCGTTTTTGTGAATACAGCAAAATCCTTGTCTCAAAATCTTACATACAAAGGTCATGTTAAATCAATTTTGAAATTGTCGCTGCAAAAGTTTTATGTTCGTAGGCATAATTTGACAAAATTGGACAATATTTCTATTTCACAAAATGAGAATATACATCTTTGGAAAGATCCAAACTTTGTTTTCGAACTGACAAACATCGACTATGACAAACCAGTCTTTTCATTGGCAGCATGACGGGTGCCACAAGTGAGCAGTTTTGGAAGGGGTTCACACTGCTACTGCTTAAAGTTTGCGGAGTTCTTGTTCATTTCTGTTCACTTGGTTTGCATTCGTTAGTATGTTTCAACTGATGTTAGATATGAATTACCAAGTGTTTGAATTTTAACTTTAGTATTTCCACTTTTGCAAAGATTTGGCAAATTACAGAATTAAAAAGCATCTGCAGTGGTTAAGTTGTGTACTGTCTTTTAGTGCTGTAAATGTCATGCAATTATTGTAAGGAGATGATTTATTTATATGATTATTGACAAGTGCTCGTTCATTCATGTAAGAGCACTGATCTACATTTAGCAACGCATTCGGCTTAAACGGGCACTCAGGACCGTGAATAATTTACACAAAGCTGGAACCTCTTCATTTCAATATCGACAAATCTTGAGTTTTAGACAAGAAACACAATTTGTATACTCTATTCTTTTCATAGTCTTTTTTTTGTTTTTTATATATATTTGTCAGGCTATTTTGTTTCTTTAAATGTAGTCTTAACGATTGTTTTTCACACTTTTCGATTAAATAACTGCAACTCAATTTTATTGGATGTACAAAGTTTTCTTCATTAAATTAGTCTTCCTGTTTACAAATTGAGCTTCAAAGTTATTGACATAGATGCATAAGCTGAGATCGCCGCTTAAATGATAAGGAGAATGTTTTTAAGTGGAGAAGCAGGCAACATGCGCCCGGAAGGGTAAACACTCAAGAGAATGGCAAAGCAGTTTGTGTTATACAATTTTTTAATTAGCCGTATTATGCAGGAAACTGCAACGTAGTTAGGATAATTTCAGAATGCCAGTGGAGATCGGTTTAGTGATTCAATTAATTCAGTTTATATTAAGTGTAATGGGTCATTTGTGGGTCAGGGGAAACAGCTGGATAAAATTAAATGTGAAGCGTTTCAGTACACAATAACAATAAAAAAAACCAGAAAGTGATATCACGCTATCTTAAGGAAAGGTGGACTTGTTTCTGATGGAATATTTGGAACGAACGTATTGTTCGTATCGAATCTGTGTTCTGTTATTTTAATTAGAAAGCTCTTTACTTGTTTGAAGATGTAAAACATCAGTAAAAGTCGTTGGTTCCATGATGTATCTGTTGGTGGTAAAACTACTAATGGTAATTTTATGACACTACTGTTAGGCAGTTGGGTCACTGATGTTTTAACTGATGCGTAAGTCGCTTTTTAGGATATAATTTTGAGTACTAGTATTATCAATCGGATTTAAACCAAACTTGGACATATGGTTACAAATTTAACAATGGAGAATCGATTTCAGGATTGGCACCCTTGGGGTCAACTAAAATTTCGAGGATATTTTGGTTTCCTGGTGACATTCTTTACCAGATTATAAGCATACTTGTCACATGTTTACTTATCACTCGAAACCTTATTGATTTTAGGTTTTCTACCCAAAAAGGTTCCGGTTTGTGATTGAGAACGGAACCATCAGTCCAAAAAAGAATAATTAAAAAATAATGACAACATGGAAAACATCAAGAACAAAAACATAACATAAGTATAGCACAGAAAAGAGAAATAGAGACACACATACAGATGAACAACAAATTTAAAACCATGGATGAAATAAGGTGCACTGGTAGAGTTAGCATGTTCTGCTATTTATAAGTCAAATGCAGTGTAAAACATGTCAATTCCGATTGTTAAGTCAAATCCAGTAGACGAACCACAAACAAATGATGTTACATTGAAAGATCTGTTGTCATGTGGGAGGCAAATATCCCATATATCGGTTCATAAAATTGTGATGTCGACCGTGATACTTTTGTAGTGATGGTCACAAGTCGTGGGTAAGGTACACCTTTTTGTACTATTTGTAAGCAACCAACCGTTATCAAAGAAGTCACTGTATCGACCACATGCCCTTAAGTAGCAAATGAGGTCGGAGATATAGACTGTTGCTACAAAGGAAAGAGAAGTTGATTGTTGGAAAAAGTGATGTCATCGCAATTTTCAACCAGCATTGTTTTAAGTGTACTTGTTGTCAATTTCAAGATGACCTTGATTTCGAGCTATTTCAGATAGAATTTTACAATATCTAAAATTTAGAAATTTTTGTGTATAGCTAAAGAGTATCTCCCTCTTGTATAACTCTGTCCTTAAATTGGTTTTAAATGTATATCATTTCGGTTATTTTTCTTCTGTCAGCTTTTACACATTTTTTTGATTATGGGTTTTTAAATGTTTTTTATTTGATTTGCATTGAAGTAGTCGAAATGCCCATATACAGAAAATCAATCAACAGTATCTTAGGTATTTTGTTATTTATATAAACAGAACTTCAAAAAGATATATACTACCCAAGAGATAGCGATATCGATTGACACATGGATAATGCACTAGAGATAGTAATTTTTAAACGCGAGGCTTGCCGAGCGTATAAATATTTGAGAATTTTACTATTGAGAGTGTAAAAATGTCGTTTCTCACGAGATACTGTTGTGGATTTTGTTTCTCTAATGAGTTCAAGTAGATTTTAGACACGAAAATGACCCCCCTTTTCGGACAATCTGAATTGAAAATGTGTTCTTTGAGCGTGACGTCATCAGGCATGGTCGCCTTTTTCCATGGCGTCACAATTGTAATGTCGGAAAACGGCAAACAAATTTGACGTCATAATTGAATTTCAGCCAATCATTTGCCGAGAACAACATTCTCTCTAGAGAGGAGAAACGATTTCTCCCACTGTTCAGGAAACGTGAAAACAGGGCAGAAATTAGAGAAAAGAAAATTAAAGCTTTGGTCTTTTTAATTACTTACCGTGTTTGAAACTTCTTTTTACACAGTAAGAACAATATGACTGATATTAAAGCTGCAACAATAGCCGATAAAGTTGAAACAACTATGATTGTTGTCTTACTATCTTTTGGATGGTCTGTGGAGAAGCAAAATATTAATATATCTTTCAATAAATGCGTTATTAACAATATTTTAGGAAGAAAGACATCTAGAAAATCAAGAATTTCAATATAATATAAAAAAACAGCGTCCGGGAGGATTTTTCGTAACTAAAGTGATCAAAATCTATAATTTTGTTTCTTTTATATTATTCTTAATTTGGCGGTCGTTGATCTTTTGAATAGTAAAAGATTCTCATCTTATATGTAATATATGTTTCGTCTCCTTTAAAAATTAAGAAAAAGGCAGTGACGTATAGAGTTTCACAATATTGAAATAAACAAACAAATTTGTAGATATTTGAACTTCTGTATAAGTTTTTAAACATCTTTGAGTTTATGGTCCTCTAAACGTTAAGATGTCCTTTGCACTGAAGAAACATAAGTTGTCGAAATGAGCATGATTATGCAGAAACTAAATTCACAGTAACGTCAGTATTTAGTTATTCATGAATGAATTTGGAATGTGCTTGCCCTCTAGTGTACTAATGATAAGTCCAACAATACTCTTTCGGTAAAAAGGAGTTGACAATAAATTTTCAAAACAATACTCTTGGAAGTATTAAACAATGCTATTTCGGTAAACATAGTGTTGAAAATTTAATTTTCAATTACAGCGTATGTCAGGTAACTTTGATTTTTTACTACTTGGCACTCATGTGTTTACTCTTTGACACTAATGCCGCCTGTAACATTAGATGGACAAATAATATTTAATTGCTACAAAAAAGGCCAGATTGATTTTGTATTTATTTTTCCTGTTTTATATTTGCACACGAGTATAGAGTCTCCTTTTTGTTTACTTACCGACAGTTGCAGTCGGGCATGTGTTCTGCAAAGAAATTTTATTTTTACGTTAGTAAATAAACATTACTATTATATGAAATAAAAATAATAGTTATTCAGCTGACACATTGGAAATCTTCAAATCCTTACAGTGGAATGAATAGAATCAATAAAAACTGTTACTATTGTCGCCTATGGAAAAATAATTAGTACCACGCTACATATAGCCTGGAATGAATGATTATAAATTTTCATTTGGTAATGTCTAATGAAGAAATTTTGGTCAACAATTGATGTAAAAGGATGTTGCTAAATTTAAATGTCGGTCATTTAAATTAAACCTACACACCACTCAAACTGCTTGGTAAACTAGCTGAATTTTACGATGATTGGAAAGGAAATACCTATGCATTTAAGGTATAAAAAAAATAAAAGATAAAAAAAATGAAATTAAAAAAAAAGGTGAATTGTAACAATAGATAGTTCTTACTATCAACTCTATATACTGATATATAAAGTGTAATGGGGCAAAGTATAATTTTTGTCATTGTTTTTTGAATTTTTGTAGAATTACTATCAAATTATACAAAAGAAACGTGTACCGAACAAACTAGAAAAAAATGTAATCTTCACCATGACTTGATTTTAATCTGTTGAGTTTTTATGTTGTCGAAATTAATTTGTCATATAAGTAATGTTAAAGTTTTCGCTCCAGTATACTAATTTTTTCGAATTGTATCGAATATACTTTTTCGATAAACAGATCTAATTACAATTACTAACGTTGAATAAAAATGTTATTGGTATGGTTTTATGGTGGGAAAGATTTTGTATCATGGCATGTTCATTAATTTACTATCAATTTTCCCTCAATGATAATTTTCATGACGTTTAAAATAGGTATTGATTTTTTTTCTTGTGATTCACTGAAAATTCAGGATAAAATTGTCATTTGGAAACACATTACGCCAACTAATGACATTTGAGTGCTATGACATCTAGTTATGTTTGAAACGTCATATAATTCTGTTAAAAATGCAACTTCCGTAAACAATTTATGTACCCGATAGTTTCAAAATTGAACATGATTTAAAAGACTCTAGTGTTTATATATTGTTGTTACAATTGTTGAGGTTAAATTAGATAAAAGTCTTGTGAAGACATAACAATTACCAATTTAATGCATTTCATGGAAGTAATATTACAGTCGTAGCACAGAGAATCGTAGATAAGTGTAGATAGATGTTTTGTGAAATCTTTTCCATTGTTTGATACAGAAATATGATATCCAGAGGCAATGACTTCAATATCAACTGAACGCTTTCTTCGACCAGCAGGAACTTCACAGAAAATAAAAAAGGAATTCTTGTATCTTCCATTGTGCGTGAAGCTTTTTTCTTCCTCTGTAATTGTCGTTGTATCATTTCCTTTCAACTTTAAAAAGAGAATTTTAAATTCAAAAATCAATAGAATTTAACGTAAGATAAGATCAAACTATTATAGCAGTACCGATCAGAATATCATGTGACTGGTATTGCAAATTAAAATGTTTCATTAAACAACGAAAAATAAAAATGTAACAGAACTTAATCGTCTAATTTCCAAAAATTCTTCTGTGGTTATCATTTCCTTTTTACAAATTTTACAATTTACATTTGGTACCCATAAAACGGTTTAACCCTACCGCTAGCTTTTGCTATTGCCGGTACCAAGTCCGGCTGAACCGAGTTCCTACGTTTGTCTTTGTTTTTTGTGTTTTATTTTTCTTGTGCAGTTCCTTGGTACATTGTGGCATGTGACTGACTGTGTTTTTGGCCATTGTAGGTGTTTCCTGTTATCTTTTTTTGTTATTCTATCAATAAATGATCCGGTATTATATCATTGCGCATGTATACCATTCTAGCCAATGCAAGTAACGGGTTAATAATGTTGGATGTACAACTTTACAAATATCTGTATCAGTGAATATATTATTCAATAATAAAAGCATGTGAAGCGAAAGGTTTAAAACAAATTGTTGTTCCTTTCACTTATACACTGAGATAGCTATTTAACAACCGTTAATGATGCATGTTGTCTTATAATATCAATATCATAGTGCGTTGTGGGCACATCTCTAAATGATATGATTATTTTATTAATGAATACCTGTTTATGATAGAAAAAAAAACGCTAATGATACAATTATTACATTAAACGTCGACTCATCCCATATTTGCTTTTGACTTAGAATATAATATACATAAAAATTGTAAAAGCAAAAAAGACCAGAGGCTCCCAGGAGCCTGTATCGCTCACCTGGTTTTCATTTGCCACAATCAAGCTTACATTGTAAGTTATACAGTTGAACTTCAGTCTCTCCAACTTTGGTAGCTCAAACATAACCAATATCTTGAACTGTATTTAAAGTCTGATCATGTTTTACTTTATGTCTTTGTTAAGCTTTTTTGACAAAAACATTCTTGCTAAGGACCACATTTTGACACCAATTTTGAAGTTGAGACATCAGTATGTAAATGGCGGTCAACAATTTTTAACACCATAAAGTCGCAACATCAATATCTATTTGGAAACCAAATTTTATTGCAAACGGACAATGTTGAATATTTCGCCTAATTTAGTGGCCATTTTGAAAATCGAAAGCAACAAACAATTTTGAACATAAGTTTTGAAGTTGCCACATCAATACCTATTTGGAAACCAAATTTCATTGAAATGACACAATGTTGAGTTTCCCCACTTTTTTGGCGGCGATTTTGAAAATGGCGGTCAATGAATAATTTTCAACACCGGTTTTGAAGTCGCAATATCAATATCTATATGGAAACCAAATTTCATTGAAATCAGACAATGTTGAATTTTCCCACCCTTTTTTGGCGGCCATTTTGAAAATGGAGGTCAACAAACTATTTTCAACGACAGTTTTGAATTCACCAGAGCATGGCAAACATTTCATCATTTTACACTTAATCTTCATCTTCTATAGTTTTGGAAATAAAAGACGAAAAGTACAAAAAATTTAAAAATTCGGTGAAAAAAGGGCAATAACTCCTAGGGGTTTTGAATTTTCTTCAAAATTTCAGGGTGGGTAGATCTAGATATGCTGAACATTTTTGCAATTTTAAAAGTGACCTCTATCTGTTATAGTTTCTTAAATAAAAATTAAAACTACTAAAATTTTGAAAATTTTACGGAAAAAGGGCAAGAACTCCAAGACGGGTTTTCAGATTTTCTTCAAAATTCATCCTGTCAAATTTTTGATATCTGTAACGGTTTTAGAGTTATTTGCAAAATACAGCAATTAACCCCTTTGTTCTATTTTTAGTAACAGCAGCCATGTGGTTTGATCCTCGGACTAATCGAACACAATTTTGAAACTGCATACCCTGGTGATGATTCAGGCCAAATTTGGTTACAATTCGGTAGAGAAGATTTTTGAAATGGTTGAGGGACGGACGGACGGACGAGGGACGACGGACGCAAAGTGATGGCAAAAGCTCACTTGGTCTTTTAGGCCAGGTGAACTAAAAAAAAAGCGGAACAAAATACAAAAGCATTTTCTATAAGATATCTAAATATTACATCTAATCTAATATGGGAATTATTGTGCGAATTCTGTCGTTCTACCTAATCCCAATCACAAAAATTTAAAGACTAGAAATGAGTTCCAAACCTACTGACAACTTTTTCCATTTGAATTTTTAATCCATTTTTGAGGTTTTGAAAGTTCCAGCCTTTTTGTCGCTTCTATGTCAACAAACCGCATTTTTATAATAAAAAAACTATTAATGATTTACGACTTTGCTGGACAACCTTTATCAAAAGTTTCCTCCGATTCTGAAAATTAAGGATTTTTCCGATTTTTTTTGTTGTTGATAATTTTCTAGTGGTAACGGGTGCTAGCTTGAAAATGACAAGACCAGTAGAATATTCCTCCCATCTGTATCTAAAGCTTTCTTGTGCACATTACATTATGTGTAACTTCGAATCATTAGCGGTTGCCATGATCAGGTCTTATGAGATATATAAAGCCCTCAAATGATATACACTTAGAAATCAGAATTCAAACATAAATGCCAGTATTGGTCAAAAATACGTAATACTAATCCAAAGCCACCATGTTTAAAAATAAATAATAATAAAATACCCAGGACATTTCTACTGGAATAGGAGTTACAACAACAATTATTTTATAAAGAAATGCCTTTAAAAGGATAAACAAGTTAAAACGAAATTTAAGAAAAATTCGGAGCTGAGAGACTTAAACGGTATCTATAAACTGAACAATATGATTCGGTCCGGAATTTTCACCTTTATAAATAAGTTAAAATTTCCTCTGAAAACCGGTCCCTCTGAATTCCGAACTCCGGCCATATAGTTCGACCCCAAACGTATATTTTCTTCTAAAATTGAACTCTGAAAACCGGACGATTTTTTCCGCGGAATACGAAACCGACCAAGTTTATTCAATTTGTCACATATCTCGTGCCATCTTCATTGATAAATAACTGTATTTGAACAGATTACCAACAATATTATTTGAAATTTACAAGAACACAGGGAAATATTTAAGTCACAGCCTAAACTGACCTTACAGATCATATATCACACGTCCCGGATTTGATTTCGGATTGAGAAGACCGGATTTCGGAACCTCTTAAAACCGGTCGATTTCTTTGGCCCCGACGGAGGCCGGTATTCGGAGGTTCCACTGTAACACGATTCTGCATATGCCGAAATAACTTGATAGATGAAGTCCAGTCTAATTACTCGTATCTATTGGAAATCTTATATATTGGTCTTTTTGTGTAATTTCATGTACATGTAAATATTTTCAAATTTGACATTTTGATATCAATTTAGATAATATATTACTTTATTTTGTCAAGTTTTATGTCAGAAGGTGATTTTATAGAAATTGACACTGAAGTCGTTCCAAGAATAAAAACTGATCTCTTTGTCAATTCAATATTGATG
Organism: Modiolus philippinarum; assembly: GCA_002080025.1. Classification (NCBI taxonomy): domain Eukaryota; kingdom Metazoa; phylum Mollusca; class Bivalvia; order Mytilida; family Modiolidae; genus Modiolus; species Modiolus philippinarum. Next base: position 1,592 of record MJUU01017250.1, on the reverse strand, counting down.
AGCTAAATAATCAATAAAGGGATATGGGGTAAATGCGCGTGAGACAAAGTCAAGTCTCACGTGCATAACCAAATTTTACTGTTCATTATTCAACTTTGGTATTTTTGTATTCTCTAAAAAATACATGGTAAAAGCAAGCAATGGAACAATGCTGTTATTGTCCCCCCCCCCCAAAAAAAAAAAAATCAAATAAACATTTTAAATAGATGGTGCACAATGGCAATGTGTATTGAACATTCTGTGAAAGTTTCATTAAATTTCACCAACTAGTAAAGGAGAAGTTGTCGCCACAAAGTGTTTTCCCGTATGGCGAACGGAATAACGAACGGAGGGAAGGACGAACAAACAAACGAACGTACAGACACCATGATCACCATATAGCGCCCTCTGACAAGGACGTGAGACAGCTACAATGCACGAATATAAAAAGAAGACATTAAGAACTAAGGCACTCATAGTGTGAACTCCCATGAAAATCGGGAGTGACATCAGGTGCTCCGGAAGGGTAAGCATGTCCTGCTCCGCTAGCGGCACCTATACCACTATGTGAGTCAATACAGGGTTGAGTCAAATCCGGTTATGTCAAATCCGTGAAGACGTGAAATCTAGCTGAAAATACTCGTTTTTTTCATGACACAGACAAGACACAGATATCTATCAATGATGTCATGGTGACGGTCATAGGATCTCTGAATGGATGATAGTAACAAAGGCTGAACAAATCCCTGACAAAGCAGCTTTTGGGGCAGTGTTTTGCTCTATTTAAAAAATCACTGAATTAACTATAAATTCATTGCTATATGTCGAACAACGCTACATCCATGTTATTACATGTCATGGACGCGGGATCGTCAACAAACAAACAAAATTAACTGGAAAAGTGGTCTTACAATCGCTGTAATCCGTTGTCCAACACACAGACCAACAGAAGACAATCACAACAAATAAAAATCACAGGACACTCATCGAGTCAATAGTGAGAAAACTTTGCATATAAAAACCATGAAATATGGGCACAATAAACAGGTGGTTAGAATAACATATTGAAATTTCAAAAAATATAAATTGCCAAAATTTGAAAATATTATAATGTATCCATATAGGGCTTTAAAATTGAATTAAAGGTTTTCTTTAAACAATGGTTTAAAATCTTAAAATTACTATTCCTTATAATTGAAAGCGTCCTTTATACATTTTAAATATTCATAAAGCAAACGTAACCTAGAATTTGTTGAAAAGATAGATGACAAATTATTTAAAAAGGTAAAATAATTCACTACCAATATAAATATAACATTAAATTTTTCAAATTTATTACGAGTTAGTTGGTGAAATGGAACCAATAACTTTAACTTTAATTTAAAAAAATTATAATTTTTTAATAATAATTTAATAAAAATTTTTAAAAATAATTTTTTCTAAGTTTTAGAAATTGTTCTTAAGAAGCATTTTTTAAAATATGACCAAAGTCGATAATTATTTCGATGACCTATGGTCTATTTTTTTCCAAAGATACAATATATATGATGCAGGGATTGAGTCGATTGTCAAAATGCGCATATGCAGAAAATAAATTAACAGTAACTTCGGTA
>MJUU01017247.1:10741-53657 GCA_002080025.1 Modiolus philippinarum | reverse complement strand
CGCTGCTCGTTTTCACTGCTCGCGTGCTCATTTCGCTGCTCGTGCTGCTCGCGTGCTCATCTCGGGAATATTGCTGCTGCTGCTGCTGCTGCCGCCGCTGTGCGGTGTGAAAAGTGACAAATTCGCTGTTTAAAGGCATGCTCACGCTGCTCGTCTTCACTGCTCGTGTGCTCATTTCGCTGCTCGTGCTGCTCGCGTGCTCATCTCGGGAATTTGAGAGGAGGATTTGGGCCTTAAAGGGAGAGGAGGAGAGAAAAAGTAAAATATTTTTATTCATTTTTTTTTAATTTTTTTTATTTAAGTCCCAGTCCCCATTCCCTAACCCATGCTTGCTTCATGACGGGGAAAATCAAATATGTATATATGTATATTAGTTGGTTATTTAATGCCGAATTGAAAGAAATCATACAAATAATGACAAAAAATTAATAATGCACAGAACGGGTGAAAACAATAAATAGGTGCAAAAGCTGGGGTAACGTTAGGACAAAACAAGACATGGACTAGAGAGTAGACAAAACAAAGGGAGATAACTGAGACAAAAGACAAAGGGTAAAGAGTATCACAAAAAAAAATAAATCGATACCAATGCAACGGTTGGGTTAAAGTTATATGTTAAACACAAGTACAGAAAATACATAGAAAAGATTGAAGTACTGGACAAAAAAAAGATAAAAAATGACTTAATTGAAATACAACACAAGAAAAGAACTTAAAGCAGGATAAACCAATAGTAAGATGTATGGGTTAGACTGACAAAAAGAAAGACTGAACCTGAGTTGCCCCACCCCAAGCGTTCCACCACTCTCACACCATTTCGCTACGCTCACGGTGCTCTACATTCGTGACGCTTGGAAGTAGGGTTACGGATATGTCAAAGAAAATGGATACCGACAGCATAAGAAAATGAAGAGCTAATTAGTCACGGTTGGGTGCACAACAAACTAATGAAAAATTTAACATTGACCCTATGGAAAAAAGGTGGTCTAGGGTGACACGTTTCACTACTCTTGATGCAGAAGTTTTTCAGTGAGACAAAGATTTCGGTCGTTGAAGTCAGAAACATTACTACATACTCGTGCATATCGAACAAGTTGTGAAATGTAGACCCCGTAAGAAGGGGCTAACGGAACATATTCATATTCATATATTCATAACTTCATATTCATGTAATTAATAAATTTCTTGCTGGGGACTGTCGTCCGCCGGTAATACATTGTTTTATCATCAACAATAGATTGAGAGACGAAAAATAAATTAAACTCTTAGGATTTTTCGACATCATCATTTTCGAGACAAGTATTGGAGGAATTGACCTTTTACATGCATTAAACCCAACTATAGTAGAAGCTAACTTAGTACCATTCGTTTCATCTGATAGTTTAACAATTAAATTGTCTTATTACTTTTTTCTTTTTTTACATTTCGCCCAAAGTCCCGTTCGATTCCTTAAAAAGTAAAATATTGTGATGAACATTAAAAAATAAAAGATAGAGATGGGGATTGGCCTAGATCTTCCACATTGTTAGTCTTTGGTTGGTATTCCACGGCCCTTAAAGAGAGCAATATCGAAGATCTAGACTGATCCCCACATAAATCTATAATTTTCTAGTGTATATTTTTATGTTTGAAATAGTTTACTTTTAAACGCAGTTCAACAAGAATTTTACTTTGCTTATTTTTGCTTATACGAACTCTTCACAGCACTCTTTATTAAATTTTTGATTCGTTTTCATTGCTTTATTGTGTGCACGAGTCGCCTACGGATTGATTGATTTCTTATTTCGTTTGTTATCCAAGGTCGATATTTTTTTCTCACTGAAACAACCTTATGAAATACATTCAGATGCCAAAGTCAGAATTTGATTAGTAAATAAGGCTGCTAGTGAGCTAACGACGTCCTCGTCATCGTCTAAGTATGCCAAGTTAGCAACTGAAAGCTTTTGATTAAGTAACTCACCTCTATCATAATACCAATCATGTCCTCTAAAGCATATTTCAATTTATTTTTGGATACTAAGAATTCCAAAAACAGGCAAATGATATCTGACATTAATATCGAATATTAGAAATCCCACTCTTACGAACTTAACCAAATTTGAATAATAAAATACCGAATCAATCAAAGAATTTATATGTTCTGTGACATGGTTTTGTTGACGAAAAAGTTAAGACATGTTATATTTCGGAATCATATCTTTTATGCCTGTTAAAATTTTCGTTAAAGTCATCAACAATTACAGTATTACAAAACGCATAAATAAAAGCAATAATTTTGAAATCCTTATTTCATACAATTTAATGTAGACTAAAGCCCGCTTGAGCGTCTCTTTGCATACGTCTTCCGTTAGTCTGTGAACTCATCTCTTTGCATACATCTGCCAGTCAATGAACTAAAATCAAATTTGCATACGTTGTCCATGAATTATTTTGGTAAATTCTATTTTTTTATTTACTTTTGTTTGTCATGTCGTTTTCTTCGATAAGTCAGTATTGGTGTCACTTGTCGTCTGATGCGGGACTATGACTACGGATTCCGGCCAAGTCAACCAAAATCAAAAGGAAAGAAACGCTGGACAGCCATTCTTACATTTCATGGAAACGGGGTTACTGACCGTGAGTCGGACACTTTTTTTTTTAACCAACTGTCATTTAAAGAATATAATTTCTAACCAATCAAAATAAGTCACATAGTAAAGTACGGACCCTGATTGGTCATTTTCTGTCTTTTGAGACTCCGGATAATTAGTTTTACCCGATTTATACACGAAAATTTAAAATTTTCAAACTTGACTTGAGTCGGACAAAAATGATCGTAACTCGGACACCTTACTTTGGAGCTATTTTTTCGCGATTTATCAATATTTTACCTTAATAAAAATAACAAAGTATTGTTGATTATTCATTTTCGTGCTTAAATTTGCTTATTTTTGTTGTCAACAATGGTACCATTTATTATTTTCGAAGTGATTTCAGAGGGTACCTTAAGTGATCGTGATTCGGACACTTTATCCGACTCAATATCAATGCGAAAATTGCAAAAACTGTTACCTCATGTTTGAGGAGCTATAGAAAAATCAGCTGTCACTGCAGATGGGTAACAGTTATACTTTCTTCAGCAGAAAGAGTCAGAGATTCTGGTCATACAAATTTTGTAAAGACAGATGTTCACATAAAGCAGAGAAACGTTCCGAAATATCGCTCTCACGATATTGTCCGGCTCATGATCATGTCCGAATTAGTATCAGTTTACACTAATATTTATTTCTACATTTGCATGATATATAGCATAAGCCTGAGGCGCAATTTGGCTAACCTCGAATCTATAACTATATATGCTAACATGAAAAACATTAGGCAATAACACTGATTTATTACTTACAGGTATTGAGAAATTGATCGAAGCACAAAACATAAATAATGCTTCTTTGGTCACTAAGCCGCAAAATAGAGGTCAAGATCCGTTTTATAGCACTTTATACAAAGTATCGCTGGGCCAATATGGAAATCTTTTATCAAAGAGGTTCAAGATGAAATATGGTAGATGCATGTAACGTTTTGAAGATAAAGTCCAAGCAACCGTCATAGTCATACTAAATGTACTCATATGCTAGATGAAGTGGGGAGAAATCACAAAAAATAAAGATAAATAGCAAAAGATGTAAAAAATGACAAATAATAATAATGATAAGGGAAATAAAAAGTTGTGTCCTACCGAGACCAATAACGTGTACTATCTAGATCAATGACGAAAGTGATGAGCAGTGAATATATTATAAAGAGGCCATAATAATAGTATTACAGCAATGAACACTAGCTTTGTGGTCAGTGACACATCGCCTTTTCGCAAATTTCGTTTGTATTGTTCTAAAATGGAAAGCAATTTGAGTAACACTGATGTAAAGAATTCAGTATATTACCGCTTTGTTTTCTGCTTACAAATTACCAAACAAAATAAAGGAATCCATCCCTACTGATAGGATATTATCTATAATTTATTTATTAACTTACACAGATGCTCTGTATCTCAAACTTTAGAGGTAAAAAAGGACCTGTATGTTGAAATTGAAGTCCGTCATGAAAGAGCAACGCCTTTTTTAATATAATATATACAAACTCTTAGGGAGGCGGGGGACATGAGGAGAAACAAGTAATTTTTTGAAACAAAAAAAGCATAAACAAAAAGTAGCAGATTACTTGAATATGAATTTCTCGATTCGCACTTAGACAGGAGTGAAAATGTAACATTCAATAACATTTTTAAATGTTGAAATTACCTGGTCTATCATATGACCATTCCAGTTGTCTATTACTTTACTACGTAGATGCCTACGTCTGCAGTCGCGTTTCTTTATCTCCGAAACAGATCTGTAGCTGGACATATAGGTCCCGTAAATGGACTGTCCATTACCAGTGCATGCAACAAATACAGTTTCCCAACCTTGAAATATAGGGTGATGAGTTTAAGTTATTGTTCAATATAATTTATACCACGCAATGACATGTATATAATTTTGTTTCTTGGGAAGAATACAATAGTTTTTTTTTCTCTAATTCTTGTTCAGCATAGTGACAGCATTGCCACTAGATTTAAAAGTTCAAAGAATTGGAACTATAAGAAATAAAGGTTCTACAATAATATTGAAAGAGCGCGGCAACTGGCTTTATTTCACATATGTGTATTATAAAAAATTGCTGTCGAAGACAAAATAAACAATTTTTGACAAAAGCAACACCAATTGTTGTACACAGCTTTAAAGAAATCAGACCAGTTCATGCTACTTAACTGTCGCCAGTGCGGTTGTTGTTCTACAAATGGGTGAATCGACATTTATATTTTCTGTTTGTCCTCTTTTTCATTTTATTTGGTTGCAAGGTGTAATTATTTCAAAGTTTCCAAAAATGGTTCAATGTGATGATTCATCTTAAACGTACAACGCGAAGTAACTTATATTTTGATTTCTATAAAAATTGATGCGCAAATCCGCTTTCCTTTGATCTAAGGGTTGGTGCTTGCCTGTATGCATTCACCGAAATATAATGCTAAAAATTGGCAACGTCACTCGGAAATTCTATTTCTCAGATTGTTTTTCCACCATAATCTTTTTAAATCAAAAAGAAACTTACCGTTGTCACATTTACATGGCGCCTTTGCATTCTGTCCTGTACAAATATAAATGAACTTTTATGAGAAAAACGTGTAAAAACTAACTTACAATACACTCACTTAAATAAATGACATTGCCTTGTGTATAATAATGTATTTCATCTTCTCTACAACGAGACAATACGAATTTTGCTTAGCATAAACAATTTTTTCTACGAACTCGTTCTGTAATTCACACCAATAATAATCATCTATTTTTGTTTTTATTGTAGAGTTTAATTTAATTGCATTTTGGCTTCTGTTTTCATTGTCACTGTATTTCATGGTGATAAAAATGTATCAAACAAAACAAAACAATAAGAGTTTAGTAAATGCTATATGCCATACATTTTAAATCTCCTTTTTTTATCCAATCTGAAGTACTTGTATCTTGGAGACAAACTTTACATATGGTTTGATTCCAAAGTATGTATAAACAATATCTATATTTTCTTTCTGAAACACATTTGATTTCATCTAACATTACAAGTCTTTGTCTATGAAATACGGCAAAAAATACAACTTAGACCAGGTGTCTGTTACATGTATAAAATGTGGTATCACCACACTGTGGTGTTTAAAGATTGGCGCGACGTCGCGCGAGTATCCATTTCAACAAAAGCATGACGTCACAGAAAGAATGAAATAATTTCGATTATGCGAGATTACATTATTTCAGGCGGGGAAGTGGTTGAAATAGAACAATAGAAATCGAGCTCTCATTTATATGAGGTATAAATGTTATTTTGGGTTTTTTATTTTAAAATTTATTGATATTTTTCATTCCTTCGTTTTTAATTTATATGAAAACAATGTAGATTGTCGTGGGTGAACGTATAGAGGCACATATAATGCACAAATCGGCATAAATTTAGCGTCCTTTTTTCAAAGTGGATCCCCGAAAATGCCATCTTTTACTTTCGACCAAAATTTGCCTACAGATTGCCAATAAAACTGTTAATCCATGTGTAAATTGTTTTGTCCGCCCTTTGTAGCGCTTCTCCAAAAAAAAATTCAAACGCGGTCTAATTCTTATTTCCATTTAAATAAGTGATATCCGGGTCCATAGTATGATCTGGAATGCACTCCCTAATTTATCACTTTGTAAGAGTTATCTTTCTGGGATGTGGACAACAACAAATATCTAAAACTTCAAAGTAGGTGTTTTATTTACACAGATCTTGTTGAATTAATCTTAAGTGATTTAGAACTGATTATTGAATCTTAGAAATCATCTGATATAAAAATATTTTCTTTTATACTATCATTTATTTTAGTTAAGAACCATGAAATCCAGTTGAATGTCACTGACAGAAATATTTTATTTCCTTTGGCCATATCTCTAATGAAATGTTCCAAACTATTTAACTCCTGTTGCTTCATATGTTGACAACTTTGATTTTTTCATAAATAATTCTGTTTTTGAAAAAATCACGTTAGAATATTTCTATTTTCCTTAGTGCTCATTACAACAAGGAATCGGGAACCAGTTTTTGTTTACACCGGTATCAGTCTAAAAGTATAAATTAGGGAGTTCAGACCATGAACTTGGATATGGCCTATTCTTTCTGAGGTTTCTTTTTGGAATCAACTTTTATAGAACAAACAACCGCCCAAAATAGCGAATTGCAATACTAGTTACTCCAAGGTCACGCTTCAAATACTAATTAACATGTGTCCGGAAATCCTGAAATCCAAAAAAAAATAATAAAACAATTAATAAAAATAGAGACTTTCATGATGAGCAAACAGAGCAATGGCATGATTTACCATTCCAAGAAATTAAAAGATTTTTTGACTAGGTAAGAGGTTTCTGATCTAAGGTGTTCCGGAAAATCATTCCATGTCTTAGCAGCAAATATTTTAAAGAATTTAAACCATACCTTGTTGTCTTGACAGTGTGAATTTTTGCTGTGTTTTGGTACCTAAAACAATATTTATTTGTTTAAACTATTATTTAAATCAAAAGTGTTTTACCTAACGCCAGAGCCTGAAATTTGTCAGAGTTAGCTTTGATTTCATTAAAAGTGAACCAGTCGATTAATTAAAAATTATCATTTTCTTATTTACTTTTTAGTTCATTTATATATCATAGCCATTATATAAAAGAATGTTGTCATCTGCATAGTGGTACAGTGAAGTTTCTGATAAATGCAAACTAAAGGAAACAGAGTTTTGTACCTTCTGTTCAGAAACTAAGGAAAAAACTAGAACATATTTTTGGGGAATGTTCATTTGTGCAAATTTTTTGGATTGGTGTAAGAAATTCATTGAATTGCTGTGGAATTAAGTTTCCTCTTAACCCAAAAGAAATTATTTTTGGTGTGACAAATGAATCAAAGATATATGATACTATTAATCATACTTTACTTATTCTGAAATATTTTATTTATAAATGTAGATGTGATGGGAAAAAAAACCTGTTAAGGGGGGAATTGAATATTTAAAATATTATATTAACATAGAAAAAATTTCTGCACTGTACTTATCCCCTTCACAGAACAATAAAATTAATAGAAAGTGATCACTTCTGGAGGCAGTAGTTGTATAAAAGTATACTGTTGATTTAAAAAAAAAAGATATAGATATATATATACACTGTCAGAATGGTATTTTATACCCTATATGTTTCTGTCGTATTGTAATTTAACATGTTTACTTAAAAAATAAACAAATTACAAAACAGTTTCTTATATGAAGTAGAATGTAACCTTTACATAACAAATTACCGAGGTTTCTGTGAATTTTGGGTCTGCATATGCGCACTTCGACAACTTTTGTCTCTTTAGTGCAGATCAAATCAAAACATTTGGAAATGAACCGGGAAATTTGTAAAAGCTGATAGAGAACAAATTACCAATTGGATCTGAATAGGAAAGCCAAAATCAGCTAAGGACAGGGTTATGCAAGAGGGAGATACTCCTTAGGATCTAACAAAATTTCCTGAAATTAAGATAATGCAAATTCAAATAAAATCGGTTTTCGGGCCAGCACAGAAGTACTGGCTACTGGGTTGGTGAATACCCTCGGGGACTAACAGTTCACCAGCATTGACATAGGCCCAGTGGTTACAAATAACAAACTTCCGAGGTTACTGTGAATTTAGGTTCTGCTTATATTTATTTCGACAATTGTGGTCTCATCAGTGCAGATCAAATCAAAACATCTGGAAATGAGCCGGAATATTTGTAAAAGCTGATAGAGAACAAATTACCAATTGGATCTGAATAGAAATGCCAAAATCAGCTGAGGACAGAGCTATGCAAGAGGGTTAAGAAAGGCAAAAATGTGTAAAACACAAGACAGGGCCTAATGTACTACCCTGTGGTACCCCCTTATACATTTATTCCCATTTAGCACAACAATTTCCAAATCTGTAAGGTAATCCTGTTAAAGTTTAAGAGCATTATAAGATACACCATATGTTTTACGTGTGTCCAAAAGAAGTTACGAGGGAAACGTCTAAGGCTTTACTTAAATCCATTTATATTGCAGCAGTGTATTTATTTTTGTCTAAAACGTTTTTCCAATCTTCAATAATTTTTAAAAGTGTAATTTGGCATCCATAGCCAGATCTGAAAGCTGATAGGAAAGGATTGAAAATTTTGTCCAAATATGAAGTGAGTTGATCATAGATAGCTCTTTTAAAACTTTGAGATATGTGGCAATATGCTTTCAGTTCTATAATTGCTTTATTCTAAGGCATTGTTTTTGTTTGGAATTTCAGAATACTGATTACTTCAAGTAGTGTTAGAGTAGAGTAACGGTTAGGGTGAGATTATAGATAGGACTAGGGGTTTTATTATGGATAGGGTAAGAGTAAAGTTGTGATTACTAGTATGATTATGGTTAGGGTTAGAATGGTTAAGGGTTATAGTTGCGCTGAACGCTGGAGTGCTGCTTAGGTAGTTATCATTGAAATAAGAAAAAAATTGAAACTTGATATCATTAAAAAAAATCAGTCCAAAAGCTATATCTCATCTAGATACACCAATATACAGTATGTCACGTGGTTACAGAAAAACTCAGGAAACCAAAAAGTTAACAAACAGACAAACAGAGGGCATGCCAAAATAGGTCTGTCTTTTGAGAGAGCATAAAAATGTGCATCCAAGTCAAAATGACGTCTACCACTAGAATAAACATATAAACAAAACATTACATGCAAACTGAATGGCCAAAATGGGAAAAATGAATATGAAAGGGCAAGTAAAGAAATAAAACTGAGTATTGTTTCAGGGTAATAAATGGAATTAAAGTGCTTCATAAGAGTAGGGATGGTTAAAATGCGTCAGGCTTAGGCATCTTGACCACCCCTTTTATAACGATGCACTTGAATTCAATTAAATAAAATAACTCTGAAACATACTTTAAACTACACTGTAAACAGTTAAACTGTGGAATAATCTTCATTTATCGGTAATTTGTATGAGTTTCCTTTGATCTCACGAAGCAAATATTTTTCAGTATTTGCTACTGCCCGAATACGAAAAAATATTGGCAAAAAGTATCTTAGGCCACGCCTCCTTTGTCAATCAGAACCAATGAAACGAAGAAATATACATCTTACAGAGACTCTTACCGGATCGTACAAATTCTTTTACTAATCAATACTAGTCAATTTCACGATCTGTTGAAAAATTAACATTCATTTTCAAAATTTGTTCTATTAAATGATTTAGTTAATTACCGATAAAAAGAATAAGCCCACAAGGGGCTCGTCCATTATTGTTCGCCAATATTTCTTGTATCAAAAACAAAACTTCCATTATTCTATATATATTATCCTGAATCTATCATGGAAGCACCATCATAAATACTTGGGAGAACAAGATATTTATGATAATTCTTAAATAGAGCGGATCTACATATAATAACAGGAAACATCAGAGTATATCTACAGGCCTGGAGTACAGAAAACGGTACTAGCCTTTTCCTAAATGCTATCATCAATAGATATTGCCAGGTATCGATTGATATGGATTTTTTTTCTGGTGTCATGACAACAAAGTACAAACGATTCGCAACAAAAGAGGAAATCGCTGCAGGTGATGAGAAATCAGCAAGCAACCAGTTCCCCCATTGTAGCAAATCAAATCCTGAATTATTCTTTCAGACATTTCCTCGTCGTAGGGCATTAGTTCCATGCCTGCTCGCTTGAACCCCTATTTATTTTGTTATCTCCTCAGAAAATATTTAAAACTTGGTCTAGCTCACTTCCCAAGATGTTTAACTTTTCAAAAAAATATCATGAGCCCCATCCGATTACATTCCGTTTAATTGGGAGCATTCCTTTTTGTGGAGAAATACACTAAATATTGTCCACCAACTCCATTGACCATGAAACGAAAGTAAACTTTTGAATTCTCTGGACTTCGTAGGATAAGGAATATATCCCAGAGTTCCTTGATTACGTCACTTGGCTCAAAGTTCTGTATGGTAAACCCTCGACAGTTCCGAATTTTGTTTATTTTCAAATATAGAAGTTTATGGAGTTGACATATTTAGGTCCCGTTTATTAATATGCGCGCACACCTGTCGTAAAGAAATCAAACTTGATTTCGAACCTTTTTAAAATAGATGTAAACATTACATTAAAAACGTTCAAGACATATTGCTATAAGAGTCAACAGTGAAAGAAGCAAAGAGTCAACAGCGATAGAAGCATTCACTTCGACATTTAGTCATTTCCAAACATTTAGATTTTATCTGCACTGAAGAGACATAAGTTGTCGAAATGCGCATATGCAGAAAATAAATTCACAGTAACTTCGGTATTTAGTTATTTGTTTCCACTGGGTCGATGCCACTGCTAGTGGACTGTTAGTCCCCGAGGGTATTCACCAGCCCAGTAGTCAGTACTTCGGTGCTGACCCGAAAGCCGATTATTTTTGAAACCTTACAATATCTAAATTTTTGTAAATTTTGTTGAAAACTAAGGAGTATTTCCATCATGCAAAGCTCTGTCCTTAGCTGATTTTTGGCTTTACATTTAGATTATATTGGTTATTTGTTCTCTGTCAGTTTAAAAGATTTTTGAGTTTATGGTCTTCCAAACATTTAGATTTTATCTGCATTGAAGAGACATAAGTTGTCGAAATGCGCATATGCAGAAAATAAATTCACAGTAACTTCGGTATTTAGTTATTTGTTACCACTGGGTCGATGCCACTGCTGGTGGACTGTTAGTCCCCGAGGGTATTCACCAGCCCAGTAGTTAGTACTTCGGTGCTGACCCGAGAGCCGATTATTTTTGGAAACTTACAATATCTAAATTTTTGTAAATTTTGTTGAAAACTAAGGAGTATCTCCCTCATGCAAAGCTCTGTCCTCATCTGATTTTTAGCTTTACATTTAGATTATATTGGTTATTTTTTCTCTGTCAGTTTTAAAAATCTTTGAGTTCATGGTCTTCCAAACTTTTAGATTTTATCTGCATTGAAGAGACATAAATTGTCGAAATGCGCATATGCAGAAAATAAATTCACAGTAACTTCGGTATTTAGTTATTATTTACTACGTTTCGAAGCATTTATTATGTTCCCATTCATGAAAACTTATATTACAGCGCATTGTGGGAATTTTTCATGAATGAACTGAATCGCAAATGGCGAGTGTCAAATTAAGCTACATTTTCACGCTGTATTTTTGCTTGAACTACACATACTTTCCATTTGAGCATTATTAAATAAAATAACTAGAATGTGTGCAACAGTTTCTCGCTATCTGTAATTCTTGACACCCAGACATGAACTATGTTATGCGTATTTGTGAGGTACATCTGGCTGTTTATTTCATCTGGAGACAATGCAATAGTTTAATGCTGCCTACGCAGCACAAAAATGAATAAGGTTATGGTTAAATTATGGTTTGGGTTATTAAATATGATCACCGCTCTCACAACCAACATGAGAAATGTTAGTTGTATTTTAAGCTTCCTTTGTTCTAGTTTTCTCATTCGTGCAAAGAATCTCGAAGAGTAATGACCTCTGAAATGTATCATTGCAATAGCTGTAGTTATCATTCCAATCGACAGTTCAATCTTCTATGTCACAAACACATCATAAGAAAAAAAACACAATTAAGGACTGCAAAAAGCATCCAAACATCCAAAGGGGCCGAATATTATTCACCTCTGGTTGAAGACCCTCAGGCGACATCAAAATGTAGACAGGAATAAAAGCCCTGTCCTTGATTAACTGGAGTTTTGTATATGGTGTGGGTTTTTGTCACATGTACATTCACTCCATATCCTTTCATATTTTTCTATACCAAGCCCAAGTCGTTCCAACTTGGGAAATACCCAACTTCCGGTCCTAATGGCGGCTAATAGGACAAACACACCCACTTCCGGTCTACAACTGGTGACATAACAACTTTTGGTCGCCCATACGTAATGTTATAAGGGTAATTAAGACCCTTGCGGGTCTTATACCACGTTATTTGTGGTCAAAATGGCGGCCTTTAGGACAAACACTCACTTCCGGTCGCACATGCGAGCTTCAACATTTTCCTAAACACCCCGGCGGGACACGAGGTGATCTATTTCGTCATTGTCGAATATGGCTTCAATTAGAACCACTTTCGGTTGCGCTAGCGCAATTAAAATACTTCGTGTTTCGGTCACGTGACCTCCGCTTCTTGTCAGGTCACGTCCTTTGATGTCACTTCCGATCTACATCACTTCGGTGACGTCACTACCATTGACGTCACTCCCGATCAATTACCTCAAAAATGCGTTTGCTTGTGCCTATATATCACTGACCGAATTTTAAAAAAATGTACAAAATTGTGCTTAAGGTGTCTCAGTGATATTATTCCGCCATTTTTGTCTAATAATTGTTCATTTAGGTTTCATTCATTATGAAATTTAATAAAATAGTTATTTAAAATGAAAAGAAAGTTCAAATGTATTTAAAATTTATATTCCTAATCATTTTTATCACATTTTCATTACAAAAACGTGAGTTAAAACACATGAGCTTTAAATATGTTGCTGGATTTACAGAACACAGATATTATTCAAGGGAGATAATTTGAAAAAATATTTAAACAAAGATATCACTAGAGAAATTTTACCTTTTTGCAATTTTTCTCTCTTATTTCAACGGTGACCCCTAATTTTTATTTTTTATATGTAAACTACATAATGATAATTAAACACATGCAAAGTATGAAAAAATTATATAATAGATTTTTCAAACCATCCTCTCATATGATCATTTTCCCTATCATTTCTATATAAAATCCTGAAATTTTCAATTTCAGATTTAGCGCTTAAATGCACGGTGACCCCCAAATTTTATTTTACATTTTGAACAATAATACAATTATGTTTCTACACAGAAAATTTTACATAATTCTATAATTGGCAATTAATACCCTGCAGAAACCTTAAATAACAATTTTGACCAAAAAAAACCAACTCAAGTCATACTTCCTTTTTTACTAATACAATAATGAATAAGAAGTACTTGTTTTTATTTTTTTTTCTTATTATTTATACAAAGGAAAGCAGAGTATCAACGGTTCCATATGGTGAATCAAAATCAACTAGTGCAAGTCAGATCACAAAAGGCAATTGTTACTGTATTTGTTGTGTCCAATACAGTTACTTCGGTATGTTGTTATTTAGTTATTCTTTAAATAGTATGCATGTTTACAGATTATTCATCAAAAAGTTATATGAAATGTATTTTCTAAAGTTTATTATTTTTTTCATAAGTGGCACATATACCTTTGTAAAACATTGTTTAAATCCCTTAAGATAATAGAAATATTTTATTTTATTTGTGCATAAATGTCACCACTATTACGTATGTAAATCAAGAATGACTATACATAACTGAAAAAAAAACATATGGCAGAATCGTTATTACTGGATACTGCGCATGCGCCAGATAATGTAGACGATCTAGTTAAGGGGGTAGACCTGGGGTAGGAGGAGATAACTCTGTTTTTCTCTTTTTTATTACTTACACAAACAAAAAGAATCATTACAATAGGTATTATCAAAATTTTGAAATTGTAAAAAAAATTTTCCACACAGCTAATAAATATTAATTTTGTCATGAAAACAAATACCTAACATCCAGTTATTAATAATGAGTGCATTTTACTCTACATTTTTGCAATGCTGTTCAACGAAAATGAAAATGTGTAAAAGTCGGATTTCTGCCAGGGGAGGTAATTTATAGCACAGATTCAGCAATTTTATTGATTTTTACCCACTTTATTCTAAATTGAGAAAAAATGGGACGGTAGAATTTTCTAAAATTTTAATATATCTTACATATACTAGTTTTCTTTCTATTCTCAGTTTTTGGTGAAAATTAAACGACAGAATTTTTTACAAGAAGTGTTTAATAGCGATCAGAATACAGTAAAATTTCAGCCTATATTATTTAGAACATCCATGTATTTCAGTTCAAACTATTTCAGTTTACTATCATTATTCATGCTTACTTTCACACATGTCTAAACTACAGAATTTTTCATTTGAAATAATTTTAAATCAAATACAAATTTAATTAGAGCCAATTTTATACATCACAATCAAGTCCTGAACGGACCAAATAATATGAGGAAACAGGGTATCTTTGATGACCACTAGACATAAAACGGGATGGTAAAAAATGTTGAAAATTGCTGAAAGTCGACATGAACATGTGTAGTTTTAATACTAAAAATATTAAGAAAATTAAACGAGTGAAAATTTTTAGGCTTACCCAGGTCTACCCCCTTAAGATGATTATAAAGAATTATATAGGGAAATTCATTTTTAAGTTAAAAAGACCCTTTTTATAGAAAAGACCCATTATTTGCCGTGTTGAAATGTAAAAGTTCATCTTTTCAGCTTTTTAGTGATATAATTTTATTTACGATTGTCAAAGTATACGATGCCCCAATTTCAGTTCCAATATTACAGCTGCTTGTCACTATACCTCCTTATATTAATACACCCTTTTTTCACAACAAAATGCCTTTCTACAACTTCTTAAATATTTATGAAATTGTTATATGAACTTTAATATTTATTGCCGTGATATGATCGGAAAGACAGATGCACGCATTTTCCAAATATATAAATAAGTATTTTTTTAAAATGATTTTAAATACCCCGAAATGAATCTAAAAATCGTTTATTAAGTACGGAAACCAAAGTCTGCATGTTTACCTTATAGTAAATGTAGTTGTTGAAATCTTATTATCCCTTTTCCTATAAATTTATCAACATAAATGCATATGGTCACTAAGAAAATAGATATAGTGCTAGAATAATAATTATTAGAAAACATTTTAGAATATTGAACAAATATTTTAAAATAGAGAATTTTTATAATTTTTATTGCTACTTTTTTAGATGATGAGACTATGAATGGCATATATACTTAATAAGACCCAATTGGAAACAAGATGCATAGCTTTCTCGTGCATAAATGTCACCACTATTACGTATGTAAATCAAGAATGACTATACATAACTGAAAAAAACTGACAATTAAAACTGTTTCTTCGACGCACAGAATCAACCTCATACATGTGCAGTCCCCTAATTTTTGTCATGTAAGTAAAAAAAGTGCCAATAAATGGAAAGGTAAATTCGAGTGTATCAATAAATTTTAGCGTTTCATGTAAAGTCCAGTGATATTGTTGACGAAACGGACTTTGCTGAAAATTTGGAATCACATTTCCAGCGAGGGAAAAATAAACACAATTTACATGTTATAATACAAATTATGTCAAAAATTTGTAAAATTTCAATACAATCTCTATTGTTATCAATACCAACTAGTTTGAACACCCCCCCCNAAAAAAAAAAACAAAAAAAACAACAAAAAAACAAAAAACAAAAAAAAAAACAAAAAATAATCAAATAAATAAAATAAACTAATGATATCAAAACATGACTTTTACACTTTTAACTAAGCATTGACGGATTGAACCACATCAAGTAGACGTTTTACCACACATCTGCATTTTCTTGTATATTTTGCATTTGAAGGGTCACATGGCATATGTGTACAAAATCAAAGTAGGGCTCGTTGTTGAAGGCCTCATGGTGACTCCAAGATGAAGGACAACAATAAAAGCGTGGTTCCATTGCTTGGTTTTACCATATATTTGTAGAGATTTTGTCTCAAGCGCATTAATTCCATATCCTTTTTTTCTATTATTGATCTCTTAAAAAACTGACGACTGGTAAACATTATAACACCTTTATCAGAATGAGTGATTTCTTATTAAAATCGCTGTAGCTCGGGGTAAAATATTTGGCATCAAGTGCCAACCCGTGGTAAAATCGATATAATTATATTCAAGCTCCCGTGAATTATTTCTTAATCAAAAACATACAGGACATTTTGTTTGTGAAACGCACTTTATCATGAAAAGTATCAAGTGAGCCCGTTAGGGGGAGCTTGATGAGTTACGCAATGATCAAGTCCATAATCAAAAACAAAATTCATGTATTTCTTTTATCCGCAATTCACAAAATGATAAATAAAAGTCTGAAAAGGATTAAAATAAGCTGAAATTTTTATTCTACCACTGTTAATCTATTGTTTATATGCATGCTTCATTCAACGGATTCACCTATAAAAACAACAAAATATACCCGGTAGCACCACAATATGACGTCAGCATAGCAACACGTACGTGTCGCCTTCACGGTCACCCGAAAATTTCGTGATAATATCCAATTCGTTGATACTGAGATTATTAGTCCCTGTAAATCAATGAAAATTCATGCAAATTATCAATAATACATGTTGCAGGAATCTTATTAAAAATATACCTAAAAAACTGTCCAATATCTTTTTGACAGCTCTCAGGACTGATTCACAGTTCTTCTTTCCTTCTGCGCTCTGCAATAGCACTATTACAACTAGAAAACCGACGGAGACTTTCATTACTTATCCTGAAACACAATACGTTTTAAATGACAAATAATATACGATTTTGTAGTTGAATACATAGGCCAGCGAATTCCGAAGAAAGGAACTCAAAATAAATCTAAATATAGAAAGCAGTCACAGCCTCGTTGCACATCATTGTCTCATATTAAACTTGAACAGACTATAATTATTCTTGCTAACAGATTCATTTATGCGTAAAATGAATGTCAAAGACTGCATTTAAAGCATTCATTGCAGCTTTTATCCCGTAATGCATCATGTATACCAATATGGGTGATGTGGGGTATGTCAGTAAACAGGAATGATCTTTACCCGTTTTACATAACCAAGTCGCTCACGCATAACACGTAGGTCACAGACAGCATCCGAAGCACGCATTACATTTCTAATTTAACGCTTTATTTATTTAAATAGGATTACAAAGAGCCCGAAGGATACAAAGTTGCTCTCCTCGACATAGAAAGACAAGACAATATATTACAAGACAAAATAACAAACACACTTTCAGTACAATATTTACAATATATATGTAATTAAGTTATATATAAAACGTTTACTCTTTTCATAAATTCACAAACATACTCTAGTAAGAGAATATTGTCGTTCATTGAGAAGTCATTTCCAAATTAAAATATTTTTACCAAATATTGACCAAGCATGTTTTTAAAAGTTAACAGGTCGTCGCATTAGAATTAAACTAATGCATGTCCCAAAACTACAATTTTGGGGAAAATGGATTTGAAATTTTTGGAGTTGATATCTTTTCAGCTATTGACAGCCTTACCGCAGGTTTAAGTTTGAAGGTAGAGGGGGTCTTGCCGGGAGTAGAAATCCCACTTTTTTAAAACTTAACATTTAGTGTGCATGTAAATAGGAAATGTAGCAGAATACGAAAAAACAAACATGGATATTCAATAAAAATTATTTCTTGTGATAATTGAACGAAATATACAGAATCTTACTTTAAACACGCCATATAAAAGGTTAGAGTACGTATTACACTTTTAACCGATTTTCTTATTACTTGCATTCATTTTTTTCTTTTTTCCCCCGATTTTAATGCAATGAAACAATTAGTAGGCAAATGTAACAACCCCTTCTCTTTAAAAAAAATACCTATATTGCGAATCACATTTCATTCATCCCCCAAAAAAGCAAATATTGTTTCCTGCATCTCATACTTTTTCATATTTAATTGAAGAAAACTTCGACATTCCATTTCAAAAAGGATTCTTTGGGGACAAATAAGGTAGTAAAAAAATGTAATTGGTCTTTGAGAGTTTCATGGAAACTGTTAAAATTGGAATCACATTTCTAAATTCTAGGATTCAGAGTTATGACTGGCAAGATAAACAGATTATATGCTAGAGCTCTGATTGTATATAATAAAATATAAAAATCTAAAAATGTTCAACATTTTCTGGAAGCTTAATTAAAATGGAACAAGAATCAAAATTGTGAAAGTTTAATTTATTGCACATCTACGGTATACATGCAACAATTCTACACAGAATTCACTGAAATCTTAATAAAAAATAGGAGTTTGTGACGCATGCCAGGTGCTTGAAAAGACGATGTTGTGTCTTCCTGTTTGCAGTAAACCCAATATCAAGAATCGGAAACTTATTGCGCATATGCAAAGTTTATGCATTTTTTATTTACTGAAAAACTAAAACCATAAATGCAAAATCGTAGAATCTGCATATTAAGAGAAAACATGATAAATGGACGAAAAGACAAAACCAACGACACTGAATATCCCAGAATTTAGCGATAATAAAATTCATAACACAAAGTTTACGTACACACGTCATGCACTTTAAAGATATGTAAACTTCATTACTGCTTTTTGTTTTAATAATTAAGGTACTGAACTATTGTTTGTTTTTACAAAAAGCAAATACCGTATGATCTTTTTGAAATTCCAAAGTTCCTGTTTACGGAGGTATCATGGTATTTTTTCCGAAGTGCTTGAAGTTTTTGCAAAATACATTTGCACTGAATTGCGAAGGGAATTCGAAGTATTTTTTGTGACAAGTCTTCAGGATACTTTTAGTAACTCAGAGTCAGCCGACTTGCACTAGCTGGACTGCGTTTATTTAAAACATTTAATGTTTTTGCACAGGGCACACGAGTAAAATTTAAAGATCAGAGCTCTACATGAACCTAACTAAATAAAAAATATGATTGTTAATGCAAACAGCTACACAGTATATATACTTTCTCCTCAGAAAGATACCTACTTCTCACCCTGCTGAACAAAAACCTTGGGCGCTGAATCGCCTTATGATGTTTATCTTAGCTTACTGCGAAGTTATGTAGCAAACTTCTCCCAAAGAGTGTAAAAATGTGATTTAAACCTAAGAATAAAAAAAATCAGACCCCTCTTTCAGTTAACAAATATATGGGTTTAATAGGATCGATTTGTATGTCTCTCAATTTTTGTAAATATTTGAAATCATATTTGACTATAACAAAAGTAAACTAACTTCAATATAAAGTCATAAAATGTAAAATTTATAATATTCCTGTCTTAATTAATGTTGATAATACATATATACAAAAACTATATGCTTTGCAGTTCATTTCCTTGAAAATTAAAATGATTTATCTCCTTATAACACCAAATTATAGAAACCTTAAGTTATTTGAATTATAATTTTGCTTGAATACATATAAAAGAATCATTGATCTAGCCTTTTTACTGCAAAATAATCTCTAAAACTTATGAAAAATTACTTTAAAGGAACAATTACAGGACACAGATAATCTCAATCGTTTATACTAATCTGATTGGCTAACTTTTGTCACATGGCACCAATAGAGAACATTGATTGGTTTAGAACTTGATACAGTTTAATACTGAATTCAAATCCAGTTTGGAGATAGATCATTTAATTATTGTTTATAGCTCTTAAATGACAGCACAGGGGACCTTGTGATTTTTTATGGAGATAGAACGTGTACTTTAAAGTTAGTTTGCCACCTCAGCTGAAATTTTACAAAAATGGAGATAGATCACTTAAATTCTCATGCGACGAGGTTCACATTTGGACAGGGTAGAAATTTTACTTTATCAAAAAATAAAGATCTTATATTTTCATATTTATCACAATAAATTAAAAAGTGTTCAGTAGTTTCTGGTTTTCTAGCAATTACATCTATTACAGAGTCCAGATGGAATTAATTATATAATTATATAAATGATCATTTAAGCCACTCAACCCAAGTCGAATACGGGTATGATTAACTTTTCCTAATCCAAAACCCAAAGAATAAATCTTTCTATAGTTACTTTCGCAGAAATATTTTATAATTACCTTTTAAAAACATTTATGGAGACTGTTAATCTAAGATCAGTTGGGATCATATTCCATTCTATGACTTATAGGGAGGAAAATAAGATGATGGGAATTTAGATGTACGTGCATGTAATAGTAAAATTTTATCCATGCGACGTAGATTATAATCTGTGTTATAATTCACTAAAAGACAACAATCAGATAAATATTTTGGACACAGTAAATGCGATATTCCGGAGCTGAAACTTAGTGTAAAGATACTAAGACAGACGTTATGTGTTCTTGTTTGCCTGTTCGAGATATCAATTATGCTACTGCATTTTGCACTCGTTGTAGCTTTATCAGATGGTTTGTTACTCCAAACGCAATGGACTGGAGTCTTATATTCATTCCACCTGTTTAGTATACTTGAGCACAATATATCTTTTTAAGACATCCTTTGCTTAAGTAAGTGATTAATTCAGGAGCATAGAAAAGGGGTTTTGTTATGCATTCGGCAGACCGGGCAATTTATCTCTGTAAGGGCGCTTATGTACCCAGTCGAAACAGGATAGGTTGTTGATTTCCTCCGTTACATTGATACTAAAGGAAGACGTGCTGTTTTGTGATTGGTATTGTGGATAGTCTGTAGGTAGGATTGCCCATTTTTCATTAAGCAGTCAGTTTTGTGCCTTTTGCGGGAAAAAGTGAAAGCCTTGTCGTCGGCTGGTACAATTATATAATTGTCATTGAGGCAGCACGGTCTATATTACATCGGGATTTTCGAAATTTTTCTTTGGTTGGGCTCATGATGGTCTCGAGGCGTCTCATTCGAGCTAAAATCAATAACTTCATTGGCGGATCCAAAGGGGGGGGGGGGGTTCCGGGGGTTGGAACCCCCCTTTTTGGACAATCATGTATTTTTAATGAATATCCTGATGTTTTACTAAGAAAAAACCCCAAAATTTTAATTTATTTTCTGATCGGAACCCCCCCCCCCTTTTCAAATTGTCTGGATCCGCGCCTGAACTTTATGGGACTGATATACATGGAATGTGTTTCAACGTATTCCTTCTCTTTCGTTTAGATGACAGATTCCGATGTCGGTTTATATATCTTCTTTGTAGATAAATATATTAAAGAAAATATTTAGAAGAACAACAATATACATATGATTTAAAAGCTGAACAAAGAGCATAAAAATAACAAAATACCGAAATTTCACCGCAACAATTTCTACTCGCTGGTCATGAATAGATAGAAAATCTACATATTTTACGAAATGATATGGAGTAAATGAACACGAGACACATATGTTAACTCCAACTTCAATAACTTTAATAACTTGAATGAGCTGTATGGCCATTTCGGAAATTTATTCCTCATGCACAGCATGCAATATACTAACCAACAACTGAATAACTATTCCCTGTAAGCACTTGATCTTTTTTAGCACACATGGTAATAAAATTAATTGATATTTGTTTCACACAACCATGTAACCATGTTAATGCTGGAAACTCATTTTGATAAAAATAACGTTGCTATTGCAAATGGTTAATATGGCAACAGTCAGCTATATGTGCAAAATTGTCCTTTTTGACATGTTTAACCCTGAACATATTCGTTCTGCGGATGGATGTATAATGACAAACAATATTCCATCTTACTAGTTTCCCTATTCCCAAGTAAACGATTTTAATTAGTTATGGGGATTACGTCCGTTAATTGGTCTCTATAAGTCATATACAAAGATAACATTTTTTTTTTTTTTTCAAAATCACATTCTTTTTTTAAATAATAGATGTTTCATAAATCTCTCTGATTCAGCATTATCCTTTTATGACAAATGGTATGATTTACCTTGTATGTGGGTACATTATTCATTATTACAATATAATGCATCACAATTCAGGAATGACCTGTGACCTTAAACCTTCACTTTATTAACAAATATTAATTTTCTTATACAATCTTGCAAAAGCTGGTTTTTTTTGTTTGTTTTGTTTGTTTTGTTTGTTGTTTTGTTTGTTTTGTTTGTTTGTTTGTTTTTTTTTTTTGTTATGTCAGTTATAATACAGCTTTTATATTCAGTATAACTGATATAAAATCCCTGTATGGTGGAATTCCTAGCAAAACTGATGACCTTCGACCTTGAAATTGATTTTAAATTGATTTCAAGGTCATCCTGATTTTTAACTTGATAATTTGCTGTTTTTTTATACAATAACTGATTTTTATTTAATGACTAAGAAAAAGAAAGGAAATGGGGTAAATGTCAAGGAGACAACATCCTATATCCAGGTTAAAACGACCCAAAACAAAGCATCTAGGGATAACCGTACGTCTTCAACACAGTGAGGAACCTTACACCATATAGCAAGCCCTAAATGGCCCCCAAAAGGTAAAAAAGTGAATAAATCAATGGAAACAAAGCACATCCAATAACCCAAATATCAAGAAACTAAAATTTTAAAAGAAGACAAGGACAAGCCAATGACCAACATATTCCTAACTTGGGACAGGCACAAAAATTGTGGTGGGGTTAATCTCGTTACCCTACCCTATGTGTGGTGAATGGCTAAAAAATAAAAACACAAAAAGACTCACAGTAAAAATCAAACTAGAAAAGAGTCCAACTTATCAAGACGAGTACCTTTAAAATGAAGTACATAAAACATGAAGACAATACACAAGGGTACTGTATGGACAAATGCTCGCAGTTACTGACAGCAAAAGGTAAAACACCTCTTCTACAATTTACTATCACATTTGACATTGAAAATTTTTGTCAAATTCATATTATAATTATAAGTAATCATATTTTTTGTTCCTATGTTGGTGTCATTTTAAGAATATGATCAGATGTTGTCGGAAATCGTGGAAGGTGATCTCTTGTAAATGCTCTTCTAAGAAATAAATTAGTTTATGCCACACTTGTATGCTTTCTGACTTATTTGCAGTCGAACATTCCTGTAAATAGCCTTTTTTGTCGAATTTAGATATCTTAGAGTATTTGAGATATGGTACTATGCAAAGAACACCAAGAACCAAATCCAATTTTTTGTTGAGAATGTATATACATTTCCCCTTCCAAATTGTAGATAGTTTATTTTGGTTCTGGGTGTCCTTTACAACTAATTTTCAATAAAACCTACACAATACTTGTCAAAATGCATTCAAATGGCAAGTTCAGCTGCTGAATCTTTTATCTAAATGTATGAAAATGCATTTTAATGAGTTTGTTCTGATAGTGTATATGACATACCGTCTTCGGGGAGATTTGATGCATTCGCAAAATGAGTATTCCGAAGGAAATAAATTCACGGGAAAATGGCCATACCTCTTACTAAAATGGTCATGTTTGGCGTCATGGCAACCAGCTTGGGAACCAATATTGTTGATTTTTTCAAAAGAGAAATTTTTAATTCTTTTAGATAATACTTTATTTGTATGAACCCGCATTTTTGGTTTGTCTGCCTTGAAAAATCGACAAAACTGGACTTTTCTTAAAATGAATGCCTGTTGCAATGGCAATTATGTGCAAATTAAATGAAATCAAGTTCATTTTTATATCACAATAGGAAGTTAAGTTTGTATAACAAGTATCGGGAAAATCTGAGACCTTGCGTGCAACACCCACTTTAAAAAGTTACAAGTGCTTACAGAGAATGCCTATAATAAGTTGAAATAGACATTTATTCAAATTTGCCCCAAAAATGGAACCTTTTATATTGTCAAAAACAACAGTGCAAAATTTAGAAGTTTTGCGTTAATGTAGCATCCTTACCCAAAAGAAACATGAATGTAGCGTTGTTTGTTCGACATGTAGCAAGTGAATTTTGTACAAACCGGTGTTAGGGGCCTCCTTGAACTTACTATTTAGTACAAGCATTTGTAATTTGTTGAAGACCTTTTGTTTAAATCAAGACGAAGAACAAGAATAAAAGTTTTGTTCTATATTCTTAATCTTGCTATGTATGTGTAGGGATTAAGTCAAATATGAAATAGAAAGGAAAAGGGGTAAATGTCAAGAAGACAACATACCATATCAAGGTTAAAACGACCCAAAACAAAGCATCTAGGGGTCACCGTACGGTCTTCAACATAGTGAGGAACCTCACACCATATAGAAAGCCCTAAATGGCCCCAAAAGGTAAACAAGAGGCTCTCAAGAGCCCGTATCGCTCACCTGGACCATGGCTGACATAGCTAAAAGGCATTTCCAATCGGAAAAAAACATAAAATTAGCAGAATACTTTTTTTTTCTAAAATTACAGTATTCTTGTTTGGTTTCCATGGCAACCGAAAAATTCACCATCCATTACAACCCATAACAGAACACCATTCAAAAAAAAATTTGGCAGGGGTTCCCCTTATAATCAAGGTAATACATAATGCTGAAATTGAAACATTCAGACCACAATTCAAATAAAAATTCAAAAAATTTGGGCAGAGGTTCCCCTTAAAATCAATAGGGCCAATGTAAAAACTATGTTCCAGATGGTGGCAATCTTGGATGAGGTATGGACCTGCCAGATACATTTTTTGGATGGACCCCTAAGAACCATTGTGGCTTAGTTTGGTTCTAACTGGACCAGTAGTTTCTGAGAAGAAGATCTTTGAATGTATATTCCATAGGGTTCAATGTTAAAACTATGTTCCCGCTAGCGGCCATCTTGGATGAGGTACAGACCTGCAAGATACCTTTTTTTTGGAAGGACCATCTAAGGGCCATTGTAACTAAGTTTGGTTCTAATTGGACTTGTAGTTTCTGTGAAGAAGATCTTTGAATGTCTTTCCCATAGGGTCCAATTTTAAAACTTTGTTCCCGCTGGCGGCCATCTTGGATGAGGTACATACCTGCAAGACAACTTTTTTGGATGGGACCATCTAAGGACCATTAAGGCTTAGTTTAGTTTTAATTTGACAAGTAGTTTCTGAGAAGAAGATCTTTGAATGTATTTACCATAGGGTCCAATGTTAAAACTATGTTCCCCGCTGGAGAAGATCTTTGCATGTCTTTTCCATAGGGTCCAATGTTACAACTTCCTGCTGGTGGCCATCTTGGATGAGGTACATACCTGCCAGATACCTTTTATGAATGGGACCATCTAAGGACCATTGTGGCTAAGTTTAGTTTTATTTGGACCAGTAGTTTCTGAGAAGATCTTTGAATGTCTTTTACTTGGAGTAGTAGTTTCTGAGAATATCTTTGAATGTCTTTTCCATAGGGTCCAATGTTAAAACTATGTTCCCCGTTGGCGGCCATCTTGGATTAGGTACGGACCTGTCGGATACCTTTTTTGGAAGGGACCATCTAAGGACCATTGTGTCTAAGTTTGGTTGTAATCGGACTTGTAGTTTCTGAGAAGAAGGTCTTTGAATGTCTTTCCCATAGGGTCCAATGTTAAAACTATGTTCCCCGCTGGCGGCCATCTTGGATTAGGTACGGACCTGTCGGATATCTTTTTCTTGGAAGGGACCATCTAAGGACCATTGTGACAAAGTTTTGTTATAATTGGACTGGTAGTTTCTGAGAAGAAGATCTTTGAATGTAATTTCCATAGGGTCCAATGTTAAAACTATGTTCCCCGCTGGCAGCCATCTTGGATTAGGGTACGGACCTGTCGGATACCTTTTTTGGAAGGGACCATCTAAGAACCATTGTGGCTTAGTTTGGTTCTAACTGGACCAGTAGTTTCTGAGAAGAAGATCTTTGAATGTATATTCCATAGGGTTCAGTGTTAAAACTATGTTCCCGCTGGCGGTCATCTTGGATGAGGTACAGACCTGCAAGATACCTTTTTTGGAAAGGACCATCTAAGGGCCATTGTAACTAAGTTTGGTTCTAATTGGACTTGTAGTTACTGAGAAGAAGATCTTTAAATGTCTTTTCCATAGGGTCCAATGTTAAAACTTTGTTCCCGCTGGCGGCCATCTTGGATGAGGTACATACCTGCAAGATAACTTTTTGGATGGGACCATCTAAGGACCATTAAGGCTTAGTTTAGTTTTAATTTGACAAGTAGTTTCTGAGAAGAAGATCTTTGAATGTATTTACCATAGGGTCCAATGTTAAAACTATGTTCCCCGCTGGCAGCCATTTTGGATGAGGTATGGACCTGCCGGATAATTTTTTTGGAAGGGACCATCTAAGGATCATTGTGGCCTAGTTTAGTTTTAATTGGGGTAGTAGTTTCTGAGAAGATCTTTGAATGTCTTTTCCATAGGGTCCAATGTTAAAACTATGTTCCCCGTTGGCGGCCATCTTGGATGAGGTACGGACATGTCGGATACCTTTTTTGGAGGGGACTATCTAAGGACCATTGTGACTAAGTTTGGTTATAATTGGACTGGTAGTTTCTGAGAAGAAGATCTTTGAATGTAATTTCCATAGGGTCCAATGTTAAAACTATGTTCCCCGCTGGCGGCCATCTTTGATTAGGTACGGACCTGTCGGATACCTTTTTTGGAAGAGACCATCTAAGGACCATTGTGACTAAGATTGGTCATAATTGGACTGGTAGTTTCTGAGAAGAAGATCTTTGAATGTAATTTCCATAGGGTCCAATGTTAAAACTATGTTCCCCGCTGGTGGCCATCTTGGATTAGGCGGTCTTGGAGGTGTTTTCTCCACAAAGTATGTACCCCTATGGCGGACGGACAGAAGGACGGACGAAAGGACACCATTATCACTATATACCACCCACTTAAGCCGGAGTATAAAAAAATGAAAGGTTCAACAGTGAGTCTCTGCTAACCCTTCAAAACTCACTCCCTAAAGAACATTGTTCAGCTTCCAAAGGGTTGATTTGGCGATTAAATCTTTTCTAACGACGATAATTAAAACTATTAAACAAAAAGACAACAGAAAACACCAACAATGGCAGCAAATTACAATCTTAGGCCACAATCCACATAGAACTGCACAAGAAGAAAAAACAGATATAGACAAATACAACCGTAAACAACGCATGACATCGGGACAGTCGGATTTGGTTTATTATGTGAATTCACATGTACAGCCTACCATTTACTGTTCATCATGCAGCATGGGTATTTTTTAATTCTTACATTTTTATATAATAAATTCAAAGAATACCCCGTGATACTGAACAAGATCTAAATACCTCTAACGTAGAAATAAAAACCTTCATCAAAATAACGACTGAGCGCATAATTCCTTGAGGTTAAAAGTATCAATTAGTCAAAACTTCATTATGAAACTAACCAATAGTTGTATAAATAATTAAATACCGAAGGTACTGTAAATATAGTTTCTACAACGAGAACTAAGTTGATTATAAAATTTCTCACATCGAGTTAAATGTTTGAAAACGAGGCTTGCCGAGTTTTTTAACATTTGAAAATTTATTTAACAAGATGTGAGAAATTTCATAATTATCGTGCTTAAGTTGTAGAAAATGTTTCTCTAATGACATAATGTAAAACATCGAGGTTTATGTTCCGAACAGATTTTTGGGGTAATTTCACGCGAATTGTTCTCTCACTAGAGAAGAAAAATATTTTTATCACATCGCTCAAGCGTTGATTAAATTTACTAGAAATAAGAGAAATGTAGTTTCCGAGATGGCCACTTATGTCTCTTCAGTGCAGATCAAATGAAAACATTTAGATGAATTATTAAATAAGCAAAATATAATTTATTAATACTAACCTTTAGTTATGCTTTTTTATGCAAATGACAATGCACAGAAATGATGTTTGTTTAATACAATTACCTTTCCGACATGAATTTTTTCCACCAAAAAAGATTTAATTTCAATTTAATGAGAGAAATGTCGTATTAAATATCATAAAACCTGCTAATGTAATTCGAGACAAATGTTTTATAAGCAATAATAATTTTTTCCTCCTTCCCGGAATAGGGCCTACAAGTGTAGTTAAATTTTGAGATTTCTTTGTATAAAAATGGAAAAAATGAAGGGTATGATCATTATGTATATGGGACAAAATCCCCACAATTACATTGAAAGGTTGAGAAAATGTTGTCGTTTTTTAAACCCCCCCCTGATCTTTAGATGGGGGCATATTGTTTTTGCCCTGTCTGTCTGTCTGTCTGTCTGTATATCTGTCCGTCCGAAAATTTAACTTGGCTCATAACTTTTGAACCAGATGTGATAGGCACTTCATATTTGGTTTGTGCATTGATCATGTCAAGTTGAACACAATTATGCAGATTTCATCAAGGTCAGGTCAAAGGTCAAGGTCACAGAGGTCAAAAGGTCAAAATCTAGATTTTGCTATAGCTCGTTATTAGAATTGCTAGAGGCTAGATATACTATATATGAGTAGATCTAATAGAGCTTAGTACAAATCTGCCAAAAAGATTTGGGTCAAGTCAAAGGTCAAGGTCACTTAGTGCAAATTCGTAAACTTTAACAAAAACTTAAACATTGCCTATATCTTTTCAACCAGATATGATAGGACCTTCATATTGTGTCTGTATATTGATCATATAAAGCTGATAATTAAGGTCAGGTCAAAGGTCAAGGTCACATATGTCAAAAGGTCAAAATCTAGATTTCATTCATAGCTCGATTTCATCACCATTGCTAGAGGTTTGATATTCAAAATGTGAATAGATCGAATGGAGCTAGTACAAATGTCTACTTATTTTTTTACGAAAGGATATGGAGTAAATGAACATGAGACCATAACACATATGTTAACTCCAACTGCATTAATTTTAATGAGCTGTATGGCCATTTCGGAAATTTATTCCTCATCAGCAGCACTAGAACCTTAATTTCTAATATAAAATGCAATTTTTAGCATTAATTTTTTATTGTAGACATGATTGCTACCGGGGGCATAGTGTTTCACAAACACATTTTTTTATATAAGACATAAGACATAGTTAACGTTCACTCTTCATAAAACTAGAAAAACTGTGAGCAAAGCTCATCAATATATACCTCCGCATTTGATTCCAGAAGTAAAATTTCAACAACAAAAAAGTTAAACACATTTTAAAATAGCTGGTGCACAATGGTATCATTCAATGGACATTTTGTGAGAGTTCCATATTGAATTTCACCAAGTGGTGTAGGAGGAGTTGTCGCCACAAAGTGTGTACCCCTATGGCGGATGGAATAACGAACGGACGGACGGACGGACACCATCGTCACTATATACCGCCCGCTAAAGCGGGGAATATAGTAAGGTTGAAAAAGACAAAAGATATAATTAATGTTCACTGTTCATAATATAAGGTTTTTAGAAAAAAAAGGCGTAAAACGTAATTAACGCTGCTCCTACAAATGTATGGTTTATGAGCTATTAGTGGAAAGGGGGGATGTGGAACGTTTTTTGAGCCCTTCAGATTTCAAGAAGTCTGGAAAATCGATTGCCAAATATATCAGCGAGTCCGTTAAAGGAATGAATCACAATCGGACTAAAAAATTAGATTCTCCCCTCTGATGCTCCTTTAACGATATCTTCTGAACTACTCCAGACTGACATTTCCTACAGAAACCCAATTCAATTATACCATCAAATAATACATATTCCATGAATAACATATGGAAAAACAGCCAATTTTGCACTTTCTTTGAAACGGGGGAGCCCAAACTTATTCCCGCCCTTTTTTTAAATTGCATTAAATGTTTGATCAACAGTCTGAAATCCGGTGGTATTTAAACAATAGAATATGAACTCTTCTTTAAAAAAGATAAAAATGTCGATTTCAATGTGTAACTCGTAGTTAAGACCTGTAACATAAAAATTTATATTATGTTCATGTGATATATCTTGATGTTGACAAATGGCATTTTTTTAAAAATTTGATATTTGTTGCATATATTTTAATGAAAAATGAGATTTCCCGGAATATACCTGATTACAAAGGGTTTTGGATCTAGGCATTTCTTTACAACGGAATTTTTTAGGAAAATATATACTTTGCAATTAAATATTTATCTATTCATCTGCAAATTTTGGACTGGGTACACGCAGTGGTTTCGACGAAATAAAGTATATAAAACGACCATTTCTACCTGGTAACCGTCTAGTTTACATAAACAAAATCGATTTTTACTCACTAAGCACGTGGATCTTTGAATGGGCTTTAACTGAAGGCACGTCCTTTTCCTTGATTGAACCAATGGAATCTTGTGTTGATGATTACCCTTTGATCTTGGGTATAGAAGGAAAATGGCGTTGTTTCAAGACGATATGATTTTGCCTAGTAGCATAGAATTGCGTTTTGGATCTCGGCGTTTCTTATGCAAGAATCGTCACTAAATTGACCTATAAGTAAAGTATGTTAAAATATTTATCTGCACATATAATTTTGCCCGGGTACATGCATTTTAACGCCCTATAGCAATTGATTTTGACCAGTTTTTCCGTTGAATATTTTCATCACGACAGTAAATTATGTAAGGAATTCGCATATTACCTCTTCTTGGAGGCAAGTTTAATAACTAACAACAAAATAAAGATCTGGGAATTGAATGACGTTTTCACTAAATATTGTATTTGTTTATTTCTTTTGAAATCTTGACATTTTGTCGATTGTTTATTTTCGTCGCCATGCTGTTAATTTGTTCCAAAAAAAGTTATGAACACAGAAGAGCTTTTTCTAGAAGGGAGATAATTTTATACCACTAGATTTTCCGCTGTCTAGAGTACCAAATATCTAAAGAATTGCGTCACAATGATATTGTTAGTTTTTGTCTTTATCGTTAGTGACATATTTTAAATTAGAACATATCTCCATATATCATTTTTACCAAAACAAAAAAAGAAATCAGCCGCGTGTGCACGCCTAATCGTAAAAGTTCGTAAAATGGGAAGATTGCATTGATGTCAACAATGTCGTTTCAAATGTGTTTTGTTTTACCTTTTGAATGGTGAGAGTGACAAATACCTTTACACGAGTGTAAGTATAAGGCTTGTTTAGGGTATATTGGGATACGGGATATTTCCCACTTTTGTTAATTGGATATGGGATATTTGAGGCAAAAAGTACTGGGATATGGGATATTTTTACTATGAAAAACGGGATATTTCAATAATTAATGGGATATCTTCAATTTTCGAAGGGATAATTTTGTCCAGACTTACTGGGATATGGGATATTGGGACCCCCCTAACCAAGCCTCAAGTATGAGACACAAAAATCTCAGACACCTCGGCTATTTTTTTAGTTTCTCTGACTCGCCAATCCTCAGGTACCTGAAATCTTATTGTTTGATGTCTGTGATGTTTTCTGTCTTGGCCTCTTGCCGATATTAGGTACTTGTTTTAAGTCAAGCTGAGGCTTATTTATTACACATTATATTGTTGTTTTTTTTTCAATAAAACATAAAGAAGGTTATGTCGTTGATATGCTAAGGAAATGTGGTGAATTTAAGTTCTGCAGAAAATCATTTCAGCAACTTGCAGTTCTTCAACGCAGATACAATATTAATCATTAAAAAATTAGAACACCAAAACTCGAAACAAATGCAGAGGTGATAGGAACGGCTTTAATTAGTTTCCGTTTCATTGCTGATGTTCTTTTGTTGTATTATCCCCAATTTAAGGACAAACTTATGAAAAATAAAGGAAATGGGGGTAAATGTCAAGGAGACAACATCAGCATCCCATCTCAAGGTTAAAACGACTGAAACAAAGTGTCATACCTAGAAGAAAACTTTTATTTAAAAAAATAACTATAAATATTTGAAATCCTACCTTTATGAATATTGCATTGATTCTCAATTCACTATCGTAAAACTTTCCATTTTTGAGCATCAACATTCACACTTATCCCAACTATGAAATCAATATCTTAAAGATCATCCGCCCGGCACCTGGATCGGTTTTCAGTGGCTACGGCTACAGGGTGTGTCCCCAGTTAGTGGATAGGGGAATGCTCTGTCTTTACCGGGTAGTCAGGTCATAATACGGAAAGCCTGACTGTGAACCATTGCAGCCAGACTGTGTGGAGAAGAGTCAAGCTTCAAGCAGTATAAAGACCTCCTTCTATATTTCTCTAAGACGAGCAGACGGACTGGGATTGCTAAATGTCCTGCCCCTATCAATGTTTCTCTTTTTCCTGTGGCAATCACAACTCGATGCCCCGGTTATCTCTTCCAGCTTTATTTCTTTCTTCCGTTATCCCTTCTACCTTTATTTCTTTCTTCCTTTAATCCTTCCACCTTTATTTCTTTCTTCCTTTATTCCTTCCACCTTTATTTCTTTCTTCCTTTATCTCTTCCACCTTTATTTCCTTCTTCCTTTATCCCTTCAAGCTTTATTTTTCTCTTCCTTTACATACATTTTTGTTGAATTGATTAACTTGTTCCTGTCCTAAATAGCTGAGATATTGATCACTGGACGTTAAACTCTAACAAATTAGCCAATCAGACCATCCGCTTTTGACGCCTGTAATTTATACAATTTTGTAAACTTAAAAATTACAATCTAAAAAGCATTTGTGGCAGAGTTATGTTCAATTACTGTACAATAATAACAATACAGAAGTGTTCCAGTTGTCATCATGGCATTACAGACCTTTACGATGTTTCTCTCTGAAAAATGTCAAGAGTTTGACTCACCACTAAGCTTTTCATCAGAAATGTGATGGTTGTCACTAGTGGACTAGATCAAGCTTGATGATATGAAGTGTCCCTGTATAAAAATTGCATTAAAATTCCATTCTACAACCCTGTAGTTGTATATACCAGCTATCTTTTTAATATTCTTGGGATTTGTATTATGTAACACTTCTGCTCTAAACGTGCTTTTTCGTATCATGACTCGATTGTCAATTCTAAGATATGTTGTGATAATGTATACTCAACAGGTGGGTGAATCATATGTTGATTCTCACAAACTAAAGATTTATGTAATTTCTATCTCCATCTGAAATAAACTACTACAACAGTAGTAAAACATTTGATTTTTCTACACTTTTCTTCCATAGAACATCATAGATTCAAGATGGTACTGCGGGATTTAATACATCAGTATTTGTGTACTAAAAGTGTGAAAAAATATCAAAATGGTGATTAAACTTATAGCTTATTTTGTTACATTTACATTGGACTTACCGTTATTGAGCAAGAAATATTTTCATATGTTTGGCACATAGCATCCACAACGCATTTGGTATTGCAGTACCTGTACTTTATACAGTAACTTCGGTATTTTGTTATTTATAGTGAAATTTTGTCAATAGAGTGAAATTACTATCGCAGAATATTATATGCCAAGGTTATGTTTAGCCTCTTTCGCATTGGTCACTTAAGGCATTTTACTGAACAACGGCAGTAGAATACCGAAGGAACAAATCACAAGATTACACAAATCAAAGTCCAGAGACAAGGCAAAAGCAAGAACACCAAAAGACGGAAGACCAAAGACACCACATGCCTACAAAACACTCGAACGTTACATATACAACACAAAAAACTAAAGCACTAACCGTGTGAACTCTCAATAAACAAGAGTGACATCAGGTGCCCCGGAAGGGTAAGCATGTCCTGCTCTGCACACAGCACCCGTCACACGGCCAGTGAGGCATATGTTTTAAAAGATCTGTTAGGTTACTGATTGATTATTGTCATTTTCTAACCCTGAGACAAAACGAATTGAGAGCCATGGTACGTGTTACTTCTCTAACCCTCAAACAGTACCAAGGTGAAATTTTGAAAAGCCTTTGTAATCACTTAAGTATTCAAACATGAACGAGGACAAATCCGTACCACAAACATTACTGACGAAGACAAAACTAAAATTTAACAAGACAACACTGAAAACTAAAGCACTGACAGTGTGAACTCCCATAAAAACCGAGAGCGACATCAGGGGGTCCGGAAGGGTAAGCATGTCCTGCTCTGTGCACAGCACCCGTCACACTGTCAGTGGGTCAATTCAGGGTAAAGTCGAAACCGGTAATGTCAAATCAGGGAAGACGCAAATCTAGCTGAAAATGTCAGTTTTTATTTGTGACACTGACATTTCATATCTATCTATGATGTCGTGGTGACGGCCATAGAATTTCTGAAGGGACGAAAGTAACAAAGGCTGAACATATCACTGACAGTTTTTGTGACAGTGCTTTTGCTCTTTCCACAAAGTCACTGTATGTACTGCACGCTCTACAGTAACGAATTAATTGTGAAATATATACTCCATATGCTGGGGATGCAGGTATATTGCTGCAGAGAAAGGGAAAGTTCACAATTGGAAAGTCAAAATCATCACGTTTGTCATATAATCTAGATTTCAGACGTCCATGTTCGTCAATGTACAACAAAAGGTCAAGGTATGAAGCAGAATCGGGTGTATCGGTTGTCTCTTTAATTTCAAGTTCACTGGGGTAGATACGATGTAAATATTCTTTAAATTTTGGGTTATTAAGAGAAAGTACATCGTCTATATATCTGAAGCTGAAATTAAAAGTCTGGGCTAGCTGTTTTTGTTTCTGTTGTATCAGCCCTTGTAAAAACTTTGCTTCATACGAAAAAAGGAAAAGGTCAGCTAAAATTGGCGCACAATTTGTTCCCATAGGAATCCCTATTGTCTGTTGAAAAACACGGCCTCCACATTTAACAAAAATGTTGTCGATCAAAAATTCAAGCATCTTAATCACGTCCTTTTCACTGTATTTCTTGTTTGACTCAGTGTGGTTCTTTACAAAATATGTTTTATCTTTTCCTATTACCAGATAGGAATACCTGCGTTCTCCGGTTTTTGCACAGAAACATTGATGTATCAGATCGGAAATTACTGTTTTAAGTTTATTATAGGGAAGAGTTGTATAAAGGGTAGAAAAATCAAAAGTTTGAATGCTATTGCAGTATGCGAGACTGAAGTCACCATAATACATTTGAGTGGTCTTTACACTGTAAAATTTGTGTCTAGGCCATAGACATTTTTCTATTCACTATTTATGTATCACTTTTTAGACACGTCTTCATAAAGGACATGTCTTACAGCTAGATATGTATTGAAAAACGTCTTAACCCTAGACATGTCTTTTCAATTGGTGCTTAGATATGTCTTACTTTTAAGTGTTTTGAATCAAGACATGTCTTTCATCTCTTGGTATAAAAAAGAATGAAAAAAGCAAAAAAAAAATATGCATGGCACTTTTTGGCAGTGAGAAATAAACTTGGAAAATATTTTGATTTTTTTTTATTTGAAATTCCTGATATTTTTTGTCTAATCCAAATACATTTCTCAGTAGATTTCTCATCACCCAAAAAGTATCATACATTTTTGTTGTCTTTTTCCATACTTGCAGCCACTAGTAGTTTCCTGAAAATGAAGATATAAATCCTGATGTAGTTGCACTCGGATCATCTACCAATGTATAAGAACAACCCCAAAAACAGCTGATATTGGCACTAGTTTTCAATTAAAAGGTAGAAAAAATGTAAACTGAAATGTCATATACAGCAAAGCTGATTCAAGTTACTTTCAGAAAAGAGTATATTGTGAACAACTGAAGTTTGAGACTAAGAATCCTGTAAGAATGAGAAAGAATGAAACGCGGTAAATGTCAAGAAGATAACATTCAATCAGTCAATAAAAATAATCAAAAAGAAATAATTTCTTAATATCTCTGTTTTGATAAACTAAAATTGCACACCAAAGAAACAGGCACACAGAAAAACGTTCAGTATTTCATGTACTAACTTTTACTTTTGAGCTGTTGTAGTACATGTATGTAGTTATGTAGCAACATTGGATACAGGGATACTAAAACTAAAACATTTTGATGTAAAAGATTTTATTGTACACAAATTTACAGAATCTTGAATGGTGCAGAATTAAAATATGTTTTAGATGACAAATGTGCATTATGTTTGTAATTAAGAGCAGTTTTTGCAAGTTGTAGACCATATGAAAGACAGTAACCACATGTTTGCATGAAGTGTCACACTTAAAGTCTGAATGTCTTCCTTGCAATTTTCCCCCAGAAAAAAAACTGTCCACACATTCAGGTAATTACAGATCACAGTCAATTGTTTCGCTGTCCGTTTTATGTTGTGCTCAAGGAATCCCAATCTGAGCTGATATCGCTTTGGATTGGAAAAGTCTCATGATAATTGTCACAGGTGACAGTGTTTAACTTTGATCTTTACTCCTTCTCAAATATTGAAACAGTTCGAAACTTAGTCAAAATCTTCATTCACAATAACAATCCTAGATGCACCATTTTTTCTTGGACATTATCAGGAGGTCTATCGCCTGAAAAGTACAAATGGAAATTCATTGTTGAACATCTTACAGTATGTAAAAGTATTTTACCTCTGTAACATGGAATATACTAGTTGAATGAAACAATAAAATTACCTATGCATATATTTGGTTTTTTTGTTTTTGTTGCTTAAAAAAAAAAGTGATTTGACAATTCTTACGCGATCACGTGATTAACCCCCCCCACACACACACACACACTTTAAAACCAACTAAATGAACTATTGTACAAAACATATATATTGAGTTATCCAGAAGTACATGTAGAACAAGACAATGCAATCAACATTTATATTACAGAACAAAATCCGAAGGACGCAAAAAAGGGGGCTGCATCACGACATTGTTTTCATCATATGTTAATATTAGTGTGTTTTTAAGCATAATACTCAAACTCCAATTCTGTGCTGTTCTTCTCTTTATTCTATAGGGTTTGCTGAATAATTTATTGATGGGCAAATGCAAGAACTGCTATTTCTCCCACGTTGCACAGACTGGGTGCAGAGATCCAGTGCATAGATTGTCTCATATCCTTTGGCTGGATCGACATAATATTTGTATGACATACAAGTAGCTACAGAAAATATGTCAAAGACACATTGTTACTTTATAAAGTCTTACCTTGAACGAAAACGTCAGCTGCATGTGTATTTCAATGTTCACTTGACTTCAGTCTTTCCATTCACTTCATATAAACAAAGGTGTAAATTGATACCCACGCTATTGAACGCGCGAGCCTCGCTTTGGTTATTTTGTGTCTTCTAACTATACATGTCTTATATGATGACATGTCTTAATCATTAAATGTTTACAACTGAGACATGTCTATACTTAAGGCGTCTTATTTCTAGACACGTCTTTTGTAGTGACATGTCTAAAGGAATACCGTTTAGGGATTAAACATGTCTAGGGCAAAAAATGCTCTAAAACATGTCTTCCACTTAGACACATTTTTTTACAGTGTACAGCTATTCCGTTTCGCCAATGATAATAAATAGACATTCTGAGTAGATCGAGAGTAAATTTCCGAGCTGACAAACACCAAATATACCTTTTTACGTAATTTTCATCAGCAGTTTTAACTTGTGGAACGCTTGCTAACCCTTGCAGAACACCTGATGATACTTCCTGTTTTCCGTGGAATTTTACACTGTCAGTTATTCTTTTTTTTTTCTTTGTACTCTTCAGTATTTCACTATTATTTTAGTTTTGTCTCTGTGGATTACTTGTCCTTGCAATTGATTAAGATTTTATAATACTTTCACCTTTGAGTTATTTGAGGTTAAGAGGAGTAACATTTACAATGGATTTTAATTGGTTTTGTCAGACATCACATTTTCTAATCAGCATTTAAAATATCTTTAATCACCTTATTTAGTGCCACACGTGGAGCAGGTAATTTTTATCCTTTTTTCTTTTTCTTTTTTTTTTTGCGTTCTTGTTCAGTTTTGTCTTTGGCAAATTGCTTTTATTTATGTTTTATTTATTTTATTTATTATTATCTGAATTGAAGTGTTTTTATTGATGATTCTAGATGTTCCCCTTTCTGCCTTCTTTCTCCGGTATTTTATGCTGATGTATTTCAAGCTGTAAATTGACCTTAAACTTACCAATTGATTTCATTTGGGTCTGTGTTGGTCATCTGTACGTGTGTTTCCTTTTTATTGTACAGTACTTGTGTCATGTTCGTGTGACTATGTGTGTTCCATGTTGCCATTGTCTCTGTATTTTTATTTTTTAGACTAACGGTTGTTTCACACTTACTTTTCGACGGAAAAGGGCGTTCTTTTTGGGATGTGTAGTTAAAAGTTGATCACCACAGCATACTGACATATGAGGAACATTTGTCCTTTTTCCCTTTTTATCTTATATTTATTAAAATAATCTACATTTATTTGACAGTAGACATCAGTGCCAACTCCATCCCTCTGAGGACGGTACGTTTTCATCTGGAAGCAGTATTGCCAAATTTTAATTTTTGACATAAACTCACTCTTTCGTGCCACTCATTATTTTTTTAATATTCTATGTGTACAAATAATTATGAAAGACATGTCATGATGGACTACTTTATTCTGATTTATTCAATAAAAATGAGAAACAAAGTAGCAAAGAAATCGGTAATGAAAATTTAATGTAAACAGTATTTTTCGTGCGTGGGAATCTTTTTTTTTGAACTTGTTGCATTGTTTTGAGTCGGAACTATTCATTTTTTTTTCTTTCGTTTAATGGTACCATTGTTTCGTGACATAAAAGTTTACTTGAGTTATCATTCTTTTTACGCTTTTTACAAGTAATGACAATATCAAGAAGTATAAGAAAATGAAGATGTCCTGGCATTTATTTTATTTCGGGAACTATCTTTTTGGATTATTGAAATACTAGCCTGTTTATTACTAGCATCCGGAATTTAAAAATAAGATCAGGCTAAAAATTTGTGCACTGAAAATGTTCCATGAACATTTTTTCTTCTGATACCATCATGGAAAAACTCATTTGAAGCTTCGTATATCGAACCCCTCTTCCCCGAAAATCAAATGTTTCGTGCCTTTTAACATCTGAAAAAGGTCAAACTACACCTGCTTCAGTTATTACTGAGAGTACAGATCACACGGTGTAAAAATGTTACTACTACTGTACGATTTTTGTTATCCCCAGTATGTGACTGATTATTTTAGAATCAACCAAAAAACTGTCTGGAGTTACTATATCTTGAGAGTATTTTGACGGAACGACTAATAAGATGGCGACGGATATCATAGTTTGTATAGAGTAAGTGAATGGCCGTTATGAAATAAAAACGACGCCGGTAAGAATATTGGAGATGACACTTCATTTTAAAAGGATGAACCTAGACAAATATTTAATTTGTGAATATTTTCTTAATCTGGTAATATTAAGTTCAGTAACCCTTTATGATATTTAACAAACAAATTTGTCCAATAACTTCCGGTCACAACACCATCTGAGTTTGAAGTTAATGATCTCATGAAAATATTTAAAACTGTTGTACGTAAAATGTAGAGGGAGATTATCTTGACTTGTACAGACCGGTACAAACAACTAAATCATTTAATTTCAATCACGAACAAACAAATAATTCGAAAAAGAAATGTACAAAGAATGTATACATATGAAAATATTCTAATAACTTACAGCAGTCCGCTTTTTCCACAACAACAGACCAATGCTTATACTAAGTTTTATCTTGCTATTCGTTTGCAGAAAAAAATGCTTAGAAAACAATGCAAATTAGAATTAAAGAACGGGAAATTAAGATAATAACAATGGCGGACTGCCTGTACTACACAACAAATCATCGAAATAATTCAAATTGCAATCATATTGAACTATTCAAGACTGTGTTTATTTTGAAGACCACAATGCAAAATACACAGGAATGTGTCTGTAAAAGATTAGACCTCTCCTTATCCGACTTGGGTGTTTCATTGATCTACGTTGAATGGCTCCAAGTTACTGAGCCTTGGGTAACGCGGACATATTTAAAAAAGGTTAGCGACCAGTTTTAGAGTGGTATCTACAGGAGGAAAATGAAGCATATCATTTTTGTCTCGGAATAGCATGGACATCTTCATATGATGTCTGTAAGACATGGAAAGCTTCTGCTGCTATGAATGTGTCGCTCATATGACAATGGTATGAACAAATAAAGGGATATGGAGTAAATGTACATGGGACAAAATCCCTATAAATACATTGTAAGATTCAGCAAATGGAACAACGCTTTCATCGTTGTTGTTCTTCTTCATGAAGTCACCATGAGGCCTTCAACAAAGAACGAACACTCCTACCTCATAGTAAGTTCAAGACGCACCGGTTTGAGCGGAATTCACTTACTAAATGTTGAATAACGCTACATTCATGTATTCTTTTTATCATGGATATGGGGTCGTCAACAAGCATAACATATTATGTCCGAAACAAAAATCATAGCCATGTACAAGTAAAGCCTAATAGTAAAAATTATACTATCAATGTCAAATGTAAAGTAAACTAGTCAGTCGCAAGCTGTAAGACCGTTATGTTGTACTTGTCAGCCAGCTTCTGTTGTCACATATAATATTCTGAATATCTTCCCCATGTCCCTGACAGAGTAGTTTTTTTTATTGGTAATAAACATATGTTGGTAAAATCCTCATATTGGGAAAATAATAAAACATATAGTTTGAGCTGAGATGAAGATATATGCTGTATGCAGGGGAGGTAGAAATTCAACTACACAAAGACAGTAGAATTGAAAAAAGCCTTATTATAAGTCGTCCACCCTTGTCATTTTCAAGAAACACAACTTCGGTATTTTGTTGAAGACATAAGAAAACATTCTTTTATCAGTAACAAAACAATGGCAGTAGATTACATAATTCAAAGTCAAGAGATGAGGCAAAAGTAAGAACACCAGGAGACGGAAGACCAACCACAAAACGCAAACACTACAAACTATAGCACTAACTGTGTGAACTCTCAAAGAGTGACAACAGGTGCTCCGGAAGGGTAAGCATGTCCTGCTCTGTATACAGCACCCGTAACACTGTTAGTGGGTCAATCCAGGGTAAAGTCAGAATCGGTAATGTCAAATCCGGAAATACCTAATCTAGCTGAAAATGTCAGTTTCATTTGTGACACTGTAAATTCATATCCATCTATGATGTTGTGGTGACGGCCATGGAATTTCTGAAGGGACAAATAACAACGGCAATTAAATAAAAAAAAGAATTAACAGGAAACACCTACTTTAGCCGAAAATTACAATCACAAGCCACAATCAATAGTGAACTGCACAAGAAAAACATAAATGGCAGAAAAAAACAACCGTAAACAACGATAGGAATTCGGGATCACTTGGCACCAGTAGCAGCAAAGGCCAGCCGTAGAATTAAATCGGTTTATGGATAGCAAATCCTCCCCTTTCTAAAACCAGAGTTATTAATTTTTTTTTTTTTTGTTTCAAAATAAAACGTGTTAATTTCTGTGACTATGTATATAAGAGTTCGTTTCATGACATTGACAGAATTGATTTTAATGAGACAATGGAACTATAATAATACTATTTTCATACAAATTACAAATTACAAATTACAAATTCTTTATTGACACAAACTCATAAATACATGGTTATGGTCCAATGATTATGACAATACATAAACAATATGAAGAAGTAACTTATTGATGACATATGATATGAGAATAATACAATATTACAGTATCATAATTATAATAATTCTTTCCTTATTTCTAGTAAACAGTAAAATCAGTATGTCTCATATTTCATATGAGACATACTGATTTTACTGTTGCTACTATAAATTACAATATCCTGTTAAGCCAAAACAAGGGGCGAATAGATCATGATAATATATTCAAGACCACTAGCAGCCGTTCTAACTATATTCATTTTGGCATTTCATTGCCATAATGCATTGATGCGACATGTATTTATTGTCAATTAATTCATAAACTACAGATTTTTAGATTTAAAAAGGCATTGTGCAACAGCTCTTTCCACTAAATCAGATTAAATAGGATAAAATTTTTGTTTTCTGTGTAACATGTTTTCAGTTTGAATTTTATTGTAAAATTATCAATTATTGTTAATGTGACATACAAAATGTATATGGTACAAGGACTTTGAGTATGATAACAGTGTATTCAGTCTGTGAGGGTGGGTAATCCATAAAATAAACAGGAAGTGGGTATTTATACAGCGATAAGATAACAGTTTGACCCGTCTCACTATACTAATAAACTACGGAAAGAAACTAATGTCAAGTTAGGTCAACTTAGGTCATGGTGGAAGTAATGAAAGGACATGGAGTAAATGTACAAGCGCAAAATCTCAATAAATGCAGAGGAGGAATAGGACAACACGGTAAAAATATCGCTTTTTCTGAATTTACATGCTCGTGTTTAGATACATGTGTTGTGTGAGAATAGATTATTTGGAGCCAAACTGGTGAATGTCTTGCAGCTTTAAACCAGAGTACAGATTAGGCACAGCTTTCATTCGAGGAAAAGAAAGAGATGCTGCCGTACAATGTTTTGATTGAGGCATCATTCATAATTATTATAAGCAGTATTCAATATTAACCTGATGACGTACATCATTAAATTTTCATATGAAGATTTCAATAACATAACAGATACTTGACCTATCAGTGTTTATAATAAAACGAGCAACCAAGTATGGAGCTGTGACAGTCAGGAACAAATACGCAATATTGGGAAAAGATCATTTCAATTTCAACACTTTATATAAATATCTTTTCATCGAGTATTGCATGAGTACTACAAATAAAATGATAAATTCACAGATAACGGGTAGTTGTTTA
>MJUU01017246.1:24190-41655 GCA_002080025.1 Modiolus philippinarum | reverse complement strand
GGGGGGGTCATGTTTTATCACTGCCAGATATTTATTTATCATGATTATTATTTCCATCCATATCCATGTACTTACATTATGCATGTCATGTGTAAATAACCAAAAAATATGCTTGTTTGAATTTAGATTCTTTGAACAAATAAGGTAGGTAGGTAGCCTGGTAGGCAAAGTCATTTTATTTTTTAAAA
Organism: Modiolus philippinarum; assembly: GCA_002080025.1. Taxonomy (NCBI): domain Eukaryota; kingdom Metazoa; phylum Mollusca; class Bivalvia; order Mytilida; family Modiolidae; genus Modiolus; species Modiolus philippinarum. The sequence goes on along the minus strand of MJUU01017246.1, from coordinate 41,467 downwards.
TCATTTTATCATTATTCTATAGACACTTATTGGGGATATATTTTACTTTAAGAGTGCTAAACCAAAACATTATATTTACTAGCATTTTGCCAAAAAGTACTAATAAAATATGCTAGGGAAGGTAGAGGAAAAAGGGGATAAGGAAACCTTAAACTGACATAAAGCTTGGCATTATATCCATATTGAAAATTACTTACGTTATGAATCTTTATGAAGCAAACTACAAACTAAAAATAGTAATATTTTTTTTGCCTAGCGCTTTAATCCATTCGTAAAACATAAACATCTATTATTCAATGAATTATGTGCGGTAAGGACCTAAATCTGTCAATACATGTATTGAGTAGTAAATTTTAAATGAAAGTTACTGCATTTCCTTTCATAGTAACCCCAAAGAAAATCTATTTGAATTCCCTGCAAATTCGTTCTTTTTGTTTTGTTTTTGATACCCTCTTAAAAATCAAGTTGATATTGATTTATCTATTTAAACGTTTTAAGTACCTACAGAAAAATAATTTAAAATTACTAACATTTTTTACTATAGACCCCTTTTCAGCCTCTTGTTTATTGAAAAAGAATTTAATTGTTTGATTTATTTGTTTGAACATGCTGTAAGAAGCATACAGAAAAAATGTGCATCAAAATCTGCCATCTGACAACAAAGTTTGAAAAACTTATTTTTTAGCTCACCTGGCTATGCCAGGGTGAGCTATTGCCAACACTTGGCGTCCGTCGTCCGTCCGTCGTTAGCTCACTTTCAAAAATCTTCTCCTCTGAAACCACTGGGTCAAATGGCACCAAACTTTAACTGAATCATCAATAGGGTATTTTGTTTCAAATTTGTTATTTTGTATGTCTTAGGTCAATCAACATGGCTGCCGTTACTAAAAATAGAACATAGGGATAAATTACAGTTTTGGCAATTAACTCAAACACCGTTACAGATATAAAAAAATCTGACAGGATAAAAATGATCAGCATGAGAAGATCTACCCATGCTGAAATTTTGAAGAAAATCTGATGACCGTCTAAGAGTTATTGCATTTTTTCCGTAAAATTTTCAAAATTTTGATGTTTTTATTTTTTATTAAAAACTATAACAGATAGAGGTTAAGTTTAAATTGCAAAAAATGTTCGGCATGTTAAGATCTTCCCACATGGATATTTTGAAGAAAATCCAGGTACCTATATGTGAGTTGTGGTCCTTTATTGGTCAAATTTTTCGTGATTAAATTTTAAGTTTAATCAAGTTTTTAGTTTAAATTGCAAAAATGCTCAGCATGTTAAGGACTAAATTCTATTGAACACATTCAAGTTCTCTGGCCGTTTCCAAGATGGCCGCCAGCGGGGAACTTAGTTTACCATTCGACATAATGGAAAAATTCATACAAAGAATTTCTTCTTTAGAACCACTGAGTGGATTTGAACCAAACTGGGCATAAATGATGCTTATGAGGTGCTGACCAAGTGTTGTTACTTTGATGCTGATGTGTCATCCGACATGCCGCCAGCAATGATCTTTATTTTAACATTGGACCCTATGGGAAAATGCATACAAAGAACTTCTTCTTTAGAACCACTGAATGGATTTGAAGCAAACTTGGCATGAATGATGTTTATGGGGTGCTGACCAAGTGTTGTTACTTTGGTGCCAATCTGTCATCTTACATGACCGACAGCATTGGACCCTATGAGAAATGCACACAAAGATCTTCCAGTGAACTGCTGAATGGATTTAAATCAAACATGACATGAATGATGCCTGTCAGGTGCTGACCAAGCTTGTTACTTTGTTGCTGATCCGTCTTCTGACATGGCCACCAGTAGCAAAACTTATTTAAACATTGGACCCAGTGGGAAATGCATAAAAAGATATTTTCCTCTGAAACTGCTTGACCAATTTCAGTAGAATTTTGATATGATAGTCCTCATATGACCCTCTTCAAAGTTTTATGTTTAATAGCTGCCATGAGGGAACGTAGATTAACATTGGCCCCTTAAGTTTGGAAACTGCATTCAAAAATCTTATCTGAAACTGCTTGAACAATTTTAATTAAATGTTATAAAAAGTTTCTGATTTTTATGTACTTACACCACCAAAGATGGACCAGCAATTGGGAATTATAGTGCTGCAGGACCCAGGTGAGCGATACAGGCTCTTGAGAGCCTCTTGTTCATTTACAACACCCTTTGGGCCTATTTTTTTCTAAAAAAAACAGTAAATAATACATCAAATCAGTCAAAATACTTCAACTGCGCAATCTAGTTATCAATAAAATAAAACAAAGCCCATCTGAATAAAATATATAATTAAGTCAAATACGCGAAAACCGATTTAGTATTTTTTATACCCCCACTCGCTAGAGAAGGGGGTATACTGGATTCACCTTGTCCGTCCGTTCGTCCGTCCGTCCGTCCGTTTGTCCGTCCGTCCGTCCGTTCGTCCGAAAAAATTTTCGTCGGATTTTTCTCAGCTTCTACGAGATGGATTGATTTCAAAATTGGTAAGCAGCCTCTATATGGTTAGTTGTAAGGAACGTCCTATTTTGAGCCCTGTCGGATATGTACTTCCTGTTTGACGAAATGTGGACTTAGTTATAAAATGTAGTGAAAACATGAATTTTCGTCGCATTTTTCTCAGCTTCTACAAAAGGAATTGATTTCAAAATTGGTATGCAGCCTCTATATGTTTAGTTGTACGGAACGTCCTATTTGGAGTCCTGTCAGATGTGTATTTTCTGTTTGATGAAATGTGGACTTAGTTAAAATGTAGTGAAAACATGAATTTTTCGTCGCATTTTTCTCAGCTTCTAAAAGAGGGATTGATTTCAAAATTGGTATGGAACCTCTATATGGTTAGTTGTAAGGAACGTCCTGTTTTGAGTCCTGTCGGATGTGTACTCCCTGTTTGACCAAATGTGGACTTAATTTCGAAATGTAGTGAAAACATGAATTTTCGTCGCATTTTTCTGAGCTTCTACAAGAGGGATTGATTTCAAAATTGGTATGGAGCCTCTATATGGTTAGTTGTAAGGAACGTCCTATTTTGAGTCCTGTCGGATGTATACTTCCTGTTTGACGAAATGTGGACTTAGTTACAAAATGTAGTGAAAACATGAATTTTTCGTCGCATTTTTCTCAGCTTCTACAAGAGGGATTGATTTCAAAATTGCTATGCAGCCTCTATATGTTTAGTTGTAAGGAACGTCCGATTTTGAATCCTGTCGGATGTGTACTTCCTGTTTGACCAAATGTGGACTTAATTTCGAAATGTAGTGAAAACATGAATTTTCGTCGCATTTTTCTGAGCTTCTACAAGAGGGATTGATTTCAAAATTGGTATGGAGCCTCTATATGGTTAGTTATAATGAACGTCCTATTTTGAGTCCTGTCGGATGTGTACTTCCTGTTTGACGAAATGTGGACTTTGTTACGAAATGTAGTAAAAATATGACTTTATCGTCACATTTTTCTCGGCTTCTACAAGAGGGATTGATTTCAAAATTGGTATGTAGCCTCTATATGCTTAGTTGTATGGAACATCTTATTTTGAGTCCTGTCGGATGTGTACTTCCTGTCTGACGAAATGTGGACTTAATTACGAAATGTAGTGAAAACATGAATTTTTGTCACATTTTTCTGAGCTTCTACAAGAGGGATTGATTTCAAAATTGGTATGCAATCTCTATATAGTTAGTTGTAAGGAACGTCCTATTTTGAGTCCTGTGTACTTCCTGTTTGACCAAATGTGAACTTTGTTGCGAAATGTAGTGAAAACATGAATTTTTCTCAGCTTTTACAAGAGGGATTGATTTCAAAATTGGTATGCAGCCTCTCTATGGTTAGTTGTAGGGAATGTCCTGTTTTGAGTCCTGCCTGACGTGTACATCCTGTTTGACGAAATGTGGACTTTGTAACGAAATGTAGTGAAAACATGAATTTGTGGTCCAGGGTTCAATGAGTGGAGGTATACCTGGTTGCCATTCGGCAACAGCTCTTGTTGTATTTTGAATTAACAGATGTTATTATTTATTTTTAAAACGAATAGTTATCAATATTCATCCTTCAATTCATGTTAAAAATTGCGGTTTCCCAAACGTGATCAAAGTAAGATCTCTGTCCATAGTGAAACATAAAGCTGTCTCAGTATGTTGCAAAACTACAGATAATGTCATTTTACACTTACACCTGGATCCAACATTAAGAATGCGGGTCAGTGGATTAGTCTAATAAAAATCTCAAAACAAGTTTTCTCTTATTAAACAAATACGTTTTTTGTTATCAAGGTTATCAGGCTTTGAAAAACAGACCAAATCATGTATTTTATAGAGTCATTTACAAGGTCTTACAAAATGTTTATAGTTTTTTTTTTAATTTATTAAATTATAACGTCACAATGAAAAAGGCAGACAAAAGGATGTTTGTCAATAAAATTGAGTCAATTCCACACCCAATTTGTATATAACAATATATGCAAGTGGAATTATTGTCGATCTACCTTAAATATTTAATAGAAATCATCACATTATGACGACACGGGTCACATTACTTCGCAGTCTTTTATGTCAGATTTGTAAATTTACCAGTCAAACATTTACCTGCAACCACGTTCTATAGGTTCTTCCTTTTCCCTCTTCTGCTGCCCAGAGTGTATGAATACCTATTTTTTGTGGGCACGGTACTTTGTGTAACCTATATTTTTCAGGTTCCCTGTCAGGACATGTACAGTGTGCCGTCAATTTTAAGAGAAAACACAGTTAATCTTGCAGAACCAAGTTCAATACCAGATAATCACTTTTTACCATGCTTTATTTGCCGTGACCAACATCCAATTGAAGAATTGACATTGTAAGGAAATGGGTATGTCTTGGTCACATCATACGAAAACAAACAACAAACATCACACAGAAGTCTCTTTCTTGGCCCTACAATTGCAAGGAAATAGGAAGTGATTGTTTCCAGGATTCACCTGGCACAGAGAACCAGAAGCAGACGTGAAGATGACATGTGGGAACCTGAGGCATTGTTGGAGAACCGTCGTTGATGCTAGAGGTGGAGCTAAAAGTTTTAGTAACAGAGACTATTGCCATATATCCTTTGAGTTCTTCAACATACTTTTATATGCCCATCTCGGGGGTTTATCAGAGGATTTTGGAAAAGGAAGTTGTAGGCTTAGTTGGGAAGGATTCACACATTTATTTTTACGGGGTGTCCATGGAATTCAGTTTCATTTCATTTTCATCGTGTGTGTATAAATTCTATGACCATACTGCTTTTATTTAATCAAGGAAATACTACCAAATCAGGCATATTTTTTTAAGAAAAATCTATTTAACACTAGATAAAACAATTATAATATTTCAACTTCAGCAAAGACACCTAGAAAAAAGAAATCAATATGAAGAACTCAGTATCAATAATTAAATTCTAAAAAAAANAAAAAAAAACTTGATTTTTTATTTTCATACCTGGTATTTGAAAATTGTTGATGTACACTTTGAGGGAGGGTGGAGGGTTTGCAAAAGTGTGTGTCTTGCACACTTTGGAAAATGGCTGACAAATATGGATGCCCCTTAAAAGCGCTGTACCTTATATGGAGGTTTCATGTTGTTGGTAAGAGTTTTTGTAGGCAGTTTATCATTAAGACCCCACTCATGCAGATTTGACTATATTATAGATGCATTTTTGTTTTTCAACAAGATATAAACATCATAAGTACAAAGCGCATTAAAGTTTGTCTACAGTATGGCAGGTACATGTGTTCATGACAGTTGTTTGAAATATCATGCCCTTTAAGAGATTATGGCCATTGAAATTACAAACACCAGGTATTTAAGATGTTGATGGCCATTAAACTATTAAACCTGCAATTCAAGTTCTTAATGGCTATTATAATGTTCTGTGTACCCATTATTTTTTTCATGGTCATCCAACAAAAAATAATTGTTATTTTAATGCCCAATTAAATACACGAGGCAAAAAAAATAATTGTTAATTTAATGCCCATTAAGATATGGCTTACAAAAATTAATTGATATTTTAATTGTAATTAAAATACAGCAAACAAAAAATTAATGCCCTTTAAAATACAGTAATGGCCATTAAATATCTCGAAAAGGTAATGGTGCTATTAATTATGGTTACAATTAATGCCCATTAAACTTTTGGTAAAATAATTCATTGTGAATAAAAGGATATGGAGTAAATGCACATGAGACAAAGTCTCTACAAATACATGGTAAAAAACAAGCAAAGGAACAACGCTTTTATTGTTGTTCTTCATCTTGAAGTCACCATGAGGCCTTCAACAAAGAGCTTTCCTCATACCTCATAGTAAGTTCAAGACGGCCCCTAGCACCGGTTTAAGCGGAATTCTTTGCGGAATGCCCATTAACCCCTATCTAAGAAAAAATAATGGCCATTATATCCATTTAATTTAATGGCCATTACCTAATAAGTCATGCCCATTAAAGAAAAAATTAATAGTCACAATTAATTGCCATAATTTCCAGTTCATGTCTTTTTTTAATGGTTAATATTAAACTTTTTAATGGTGAAGAAAATCAATTTAATGGACATCGGCAAACGAATACCGAAGCAAGAACAAAGAAAGGGGAAACTCTAAAATCATAAATCCAAAATCATGGCAATTCACAGCAACACGACCTGAGACAGTATGACAAAGACAAAACAAATAAACAAAAATGAACAAGAACGCCACAAAACTAAAGCACTAGCAGTGTGAACCCCTATAAAAACTGAGGTATCACCAGGTGCTCCGGAAGGGTAAGCATGATCTGCTCCACATGTGGCACCCGTCACACTGCCAGTGAAAAGTCCGGTTTTATCACAATCGGTGTTAGTCAGTCCGGTAACAAACTCTGGATCTATCCAAAAATATCTGTTCTCATTTGTGAAACAGAAACATTGTAATGGTCTGTCAAATCGTGGTGACGACCGTAAAACTTCTGCAGTGACAATTGCAACAGTGACTGAACATACCCTTGATGTATAAGTTTTTGAGACAGTAATTTCGCTCTGTTGACAAAATCGCTGTACAAACTACAGGCACGGCAATAGCGAATGAGTTGTGAAATGTACACGCCATATGCCGGAGAAGTGGGAATATTACTGCTCAAAAACGGGAAGTTCACTATTGGAAAGTCGAAATCATCACGCTTGTCGTAAAGTTTTGTTTTCAGACGTTTAGAGTTGTCAATGTAGAGGTATAGGTCCAGGTATGCTGATGATGGTGTATCAGTGGTCTCTTTAATTTCGAGTTCATTTGGGTATATAAGATGAAGGTTATCCTTAAATTGAGGATTGTTCAATGAAAGAACATCATCTATATAACGGAAACTAAAATTAAAGGATTTGGCTAGCTTATTGTCTTTTTTCTGAACTAGCCCTTGTATGAACCTGGCTTCATACGAATAAAGAAACAAGTCTGCTAGAAGCGGCGCACAATTAGTCCCCATAGGTATCCCTATTGTCTGCTGGAAAACTTGTCCTCCAAATTCTACAAATATGTTATCAATCAAGAATTCCAGCATTGTAATGACATCCTCCTCTGTATACTTTTTGTGTGAATCAGTGTGATATTTAACAAAATAGGCCCCATCTTTACTTATCACTAAATATGAATATCTTCTTTCACCCTTTTTAGTACAGAAAGACTGATGTATTAAATCCCGGAGTACTGACTTTAGCTTATCGTGTACAAGAGTAGTATAGAGAGTAGAAAAATCAAATGTTTGGATACTGTCACAGTGGTTAAGTTCAGTTGAAGATAGATATTCTAATAATTCTTTTGAGTTTTTGAGAATCCACATCTGATTCACTCCACTTGTTGAGTATACTTTATCACTATATATCTTTACGCCATCTTTGACTGCAGTAAGTAATGAAGTGGGGAGCTTAGAAAGGGGTTTTGTTGTGCATTTGGCAGACCCAGCCAAACGGACAAAGCCATTAAAATTATACCATTAAATGTAACCATAATTAATAGACATAATTTAATGGGTATATTTCATGGTACATTAATGGGTAATCTTTCAGTAGTGATAGATTACGTTCTAAAACTGAACACTACCATATTAAAGTTTAAAATTGTAACTTCGCTGTTTTTGTTATTTATTCACAACAAAATGCATGCTCATAATAAAATTATAGATTGTTGACATGAGATTTATTTTACTCAGCTCACCTGGCTCAATGCTATTATCATCACTTGGCATCTGTCGTCCGACAATCATTACCTTTTCAAAACTTTATTTTCCCTTCTGAAACCATTGAAGGAAATCAGTAAAAGTTGGATGATGATTTCTCATTTCTTTCGATGCAACAGAGAACTAAGCTTCATATGGAATCATATTGGAATACATCATTTCCATCGTCTGCTATGAAACTGTTGAAGCAAAGTTTACTAAACTCCAATTAAATGATGTAGTATAGGTCCGTTACAAAATTGCTCATTTTGATCTGATTCGACAAAAAAGATGGTCACCAGCACATAGTTACTTTAACATTAGCCATGTGGGAAATTCATTTTTTGGTCGTCTCCTCTGAAACTCATGGAGCAAATTTAACCAACGTAATAGGAATGACGTTTGAAACGTCCTTTATAAAGATTGCTGATTTCATTCCAACCCTATAAAATACGTGAGATTTCATGAAAAAATTTCAAAACGGAACCATACCTAACAGTGACAAACTTATTTCTATTTTCAATGATAATTAAATTTTCCCGCGTTTCAAAGTATAGCGGGAAATATTTGTAGTAACGGTGTGCTCGACTACGTAGTCACGTGAAATTCGAATTTCGAAATACCAGTAAGGCACTTTCTACCCGACAGTCGTCGTGTCAAGATGGACGCCGGTTTAGATTCTACTACTAGAGATGCAATTCATAGCGAAGTTGAAACAGCAATGGCTAGTACAAAGCAAGATTTATTGAGCAGTATGGCAGTTTTAATAGATTCCCGTTTCAATAGTTTCCAGGCTAATATTCAACAAACGCAGCAAGAAATTTCGGATGCAAAGATGTCAAAAATTGAGGAAAGTGTTTCCGACAATTTCAAGTTTCAACGCAAAGGAAACGAGAACCAATACAAGCACAGCGTGAAAGTCATGTCAAAATTGAAGGAAGCACGCTCCATCTTGGAAAACCCAGACATGAATACTCAAAAAGTCGCCGCAGCAAAGGAGAAAATTACCGAAGGTATTGGAATCGTACAGGAACGCCAAAAATGATTAAACTCGCCGATTCGTCGGAACTAGGTTGGAGGGTCGTTCAGGAGTACGAGAGTAACCCCATCGCAGACGACTCGGAGGACGAGAAGCGGATGAACAGGGACGAAGTCTAAAAGGCGTACAAAGTCGGCTCCATACAACAAAGAGCGACAAGCTGAAGATAACAGCGCAAAGTACAAACCAGGGCGGTGCTTTACATGTGGGAAGAAAGGCCACTGGAGTGACAGCTGTATGCTAAAAATTCAAAGTTAAGTACTGTTTTTACATTTTTGTAATTTTGAGACAAATTCACATTAGACAAAAACGTCTGAATATAGAGCTACATCGCTTACCTATGGTTCAGAAATTTTGATGTCTTCAAACAATGAAAGATCTAATAATTCAGATTTGCATGTTAAAACATTACATATAGATAAGACGGAAGAACAAGAACCCGTCGAAACACCTTTTAGAAGGTTAAAAAACAAGTTACACGAGTGGAAATCTATTTCAGATAATAAGTTTATTTTAGATATTGTTGAAAACGGTTACAAAATTCCATTCAAAACAGAATCCGAATCTGTTTTCCTACGCAACAATAAATCTTCACTTGACAACTGCGATTTCGTTGTCTCGGAAATTAACAATTTATTGATCAAAGGTTGTATCAGAGAAGTATCGAACAGACCATTGATTATAAATCCTCTTACAGTAGTCTTCAACAAATCGAGCAAACCGAGATTAGTTCTCGATTGTAGACACATAAACCCACATTTACACAAATTCAAATTTAAATACAAAGACGGCAAAGTTGCTAGAGAAATCTTAGATAAAGGCGATTTCATTTTTAGTTACGATTTGAAATCGGCATACCATCATGTCGAAATTTTTACAGAACATCAACAGTATTTGGGTTTTGCTTGGCATTTCGATAACAAAACACGTTATTTTGTATACACTGTCCTACCGTTCGGAATTTCTACGGCGGGATACATTTTCTCAAAAATGTTAAGAGAAGTGGTTAAAAATTTTAGATCAAATGGTAAAAGAATTATTATGTTTTCAGACGACGGTCAAGCAGGTGAAAGAGATTACAATACCGCTATGAAAAGTAGCATTGAAGTGAATACACAATTGCGAAATTTAGGTTTCTTAATCCCACACGACAAATGTCATTGGTCCCCTTGCCAGAAATTGGATTGGCTGGGCTATACCTGGGACACAGAAAATGGCTTAATTTTTGTTAAAGAAGAAAGAATTGTGAAACTTGAAAAATATTTGTCTTATGTTTTAAGTCAGCTTGGTAAAGGGAAAATATTATTCCGAGTGAGATTAGTAGCCAGCATTGTAGGTCAACTTATTTCTATGCACGCAGTTTTTGGTAACATTGTACGCCATAACACTAGATTTTTATATGATTGTGTTTTAGGCAGGGCCAGTTGGCAGGCTTGTGTTAGGTTAACACATGATGCCATAAATGAATTGTTATTTTGGGACAAAAATTGCAGAGTATTGAACTCTAACGGTTCAAATATTTGTACAACTACAGTCAGTGAAGTTTTTGATATTTTGTGACGCCTCAGATGTGGGCATTTGGGGTTTTGTTGAACCCAGTTTTGATTCTCATTTTGAGAAAAGAGAAATGTTTGGTAACTGGACGCTTCCAGAGAGTATAGAAAGTTCTGCTTGGAGAGAACTAGAATGTGTTAAAAGAGTCATTCAAAACTTTTCATGCAATTTGCAAAATAAAAAAGTTCAAATAAATTCAGACAACAAAAACGTAGAGCACATTCTAAAGGTAGGTAGCAAAACAATGACATTACAAAAGAATGCCACAGAGATACATGCTATATACGAATCACGCAACATTCAGATGACACCAAACTGGATTCCACGTTCGCAAAATGATTTCGCTGATCATTTAAGCAGAGTCATAGATCATGACGATTGGGGTGTTAGACACTCACATTATATATATTTGAACGATTTATGGGGTAAGTGTAGCATTGACCGTTTTGCATCACAATATAATAATCACCATGAGAGATTTAATTCAAGAGTGTGGTGCCCGGGCTCCGAGGCAATTGGCGCCTTTTCTCAGTATTGGGGCAATGATATGAACTGGCTTGTGCCGCCTCCTAGTTTGATAACGAGAACAGTAAACAAGCTCATAGAAGACAGAGCTATGGGAATACTTATTATTCCATTTTGGAAATCGGCCCCATATTGGCCAAAATTACAGTGCAATGGAATTTTTTCCGATTTTGTTAAAGAAATCTATATTTTACCTCAAAACAATTGCTTATTTAAAGGAGCTGGTAAAAACGGGATGTTCGCAGACAACCCGCTTCAGTTCAAATGCTTGCTTTAAGAATCAGTTTTGATTAAATCATTTTATTTTGTAGGACTAAACCTTCGACAAAATGTCGAAACTGCAGTGACAGCTACTGGTGTAACCTCTACAAATCCTCTCTACAGCCTATCCGGAAAGATTACCACGTTTTTACTGGACTCAAAAAGTGCAAACACCAGCAAGTCTTATTTTTCAAGTTTTAAAAGATGGACTGCGTTCATTAAAGGTCATGGTTATAACAATTTACCAGCAGATCCTATTCATGTTGCATTGTATATAACGCATTTAATAGACAATCACTGTTCGCCATCTGTAATTAACAATACTATTTCGCCATAAAATGGGCCCACAACTTAAATGGTTTCCCTGATCCTACAGACAATTCTTTCGTTCTATCACTCCAAGAGTCATCCAAGAGATTAAATAGTAAACCAGGTACTAAGAAGGACCTCGTAACTAACGAAATGATAATCAAATTACAATGTATGTACAAATTATATTGATTGTAATGATTTGTTGGTCGTTAGAGACTTGGCCATGATAGTACTCAGTTTTGCTGGATTTCTGCGTTTCGATGAGTTAAGTTCACTTAAATGTAACAATGTCGACATTGATGAAAATTTTCTTAAACTGAGAATTGCACAAAGTAAAACCGATCAGTATAGGCAGGCCAATGAAGTCTTAATATCTAAGGGCAATACTTTGGCATGCCCGGTTTCCATTTTCAAACACTACGTTTCTTTATCCAAATTGGATATGAGTTCTGATTTTTTTCATTTTCAGACCTATTTATAGGCTTAAAGGTATAGCTAAGCTTATTTTTAAAAACAAAAAGATAAGTTATACCGCAGCTAGAGAAAATATATTGAAACGACTTAAATCGGTTGCACCGAACTTGAACTTAGGCCTCCATTCTTTACGATCTGGTGGCGCTTCTGCCGCCGAACACTCAGACGTAAACGAACGTTGCATCAAACGACACGGCAGATGGAAGTCGGATATGAGTAGAGACGGGTACATTGATGACACTTTTGAAAAAAGAGTGTCCGTCTCACAATGTCTTGGATTGTGACTTTGCTTCATCCTAGTCCTTTCTTTGTATTTTTTCTAGCTGTCCAGGACATTCGGCAAATATGTATATTTGTTTTTGTTTATTTTTTGATAGTCATGAATTTAGTTAATACTTAAATTTTCCCGCGTTTCGAAGTATAGCGGGAAATATTTGTAGTTACGGTGTGCTCGACTACGTAGTCACGTGAAATTCGAATTTCGAAATACCAGTAAGGCACTTTCTACCCGACAGTCGTCGTGTCAAGTTATTTTTTTTTTTAATTTTCAATGTATGGTTTCTATTTTTGACATTTCATATTATTTTTATTTAAAAATCAATGTGAATGCTTATTTTTCCTATGCGTTCTTTATTTATTTATTTTTTTCATTATGTATATACTGTCCAAAGTATAACTCTTGAGGCGGTCCTTCGAGCATTGGGTTTTGGACACAGGTTTTCACTACGCTTTAGTCTGACCGAGTTAATTATTTTTTTTAGTGGTTTTTCCTGGCCGGATAGAGATTATATAACATTTTTGTAATTTCACATTTTATTACATTAATTACATTTCATTCAGAATTTATCTGTTATATTGTTTCTCTAAACTATTTAAACTGTTGTATGTCATATCTTTACGAATAAATCCGGTGTCCATCCTACCTGTCCAGGGCATTCGGCAAATATGTATATTTGTTTTTGTTTATTTTTGATAGTCATGAATTTAGTTAATACCAGCAGGTATATTGACGATATGCTTACTATTGATAATCCCCAGTTTTGAGATTATGTAGACATTATTTATCCACAACAACTGAAATTAAATAAAGCTAACAATGATTCCAAATGTTGCCCTTTTCTGGATCTGACTATCATTATTGACTCTGGTAAAATCAAAACTAAAATATATGATAAAAGGGATGATTTTGATTTCACTATTACTAATTTCCCTTTACTTGACGGCGACATTCCCCTTGCTCCATCCTATGGGGTGTATATTTCTCAACTTGTACGATTCGCACGAGTTTGTTCTTCTCTTGATGATTTCAATGAACGTAACCGTTCTATCACAGCCAAACTTTTACAACAAGGTTACAGATTTCATAAGTTGTTGAATACATTTAAGAAGTTTTGTAATAGATATGAACATGTGATATCTAATACATCGGCAAACGAATACCGAAGCAAGAAAAGGAAAGGGGAAATTCTAAAATCACAAATCCAACATCACGGAAACTCACAGCAACAAGAATTGGGACAGTATGACAAAGACAAAACAAATAAACAAATTGAACAAGAACGTTAAATATGGCGTTACTCGTTAACAGCTTATTACTATGGGCATTTCTAGTCCTCAATTTTACCGAAATGTTGTTAAAAAATGCCAGAAACTAATTAAAAATCCAGAAAAGCTCGGACGTAACTTACATTCTTTACGTAATAGGGGATATCGGCAAGATATTCTGCTTGCATCCGTTAAATTAGCTTTGAGACCTAGTGACCGGAAAATTTTGCACACATACTGGCCTCTCACTGATACTGCCGATGTCTACTGAAATTTTTTATGATTCTTGACCAAACCCTTCGGGAAGTTTTTAGCTTGATTTTTTTCTTCCGTAGTGCGACAGTGTTCTACCAGCAGACTAAGCTCCTTGAACTAGCCGGCAGTTTAGCGGCGAGCACCCCTTGACCCATCTTTCAAAATTACGTATTGTCTTTTTCTCTCGTTTCAGGACTGTGGTCATGGAGTTAGTAGTCTACCTGTATTGGGTTTTATTCGTATGTTTTTATACTATAGGGAAACGGGACAGATAAAGGGGAGTTTTTGGCACCCATAAACCGGTATAACCCTACCACTGGCTTTTGCTAGTGCCGGTACCAAGTCCGGTTGTCCCGAGTTCCTATCGTTGTCTACGTTTGTTCCTTGTCTTATACATGTTTTTCTTGTGTAGTTCCCTTGCAAATTGTTGCATGTAATTATAATTTTCAGCCATTGTAGGTGTTTCCTGTTATCCATTTTTTAACATTGACCTATTTTAGCATCGACTCATAATTTTCAACATTTGAAGCAGATTAAATTACCTTTACAAGAATGGAGTAAGGAAAGTCCTTTAAACTAAAAATTATAGATTATCCCTCTCTTGCATACCTTTGTCCTTAGCTGTTTTTGACTTTCTATTATATGTTTTAGTTATTGTGCTCTATCAGATTTCACAAAATTTTAGCGAATGGTCTTCCAAATATTTTGATTTGATCTGCACTGAAGAGACGTAAGTTGACGAAATAACCATATGTAGAAACTAACTTTACAGTTTCTTCGGTATTTTGCTATTATTTTTTTTACAAGCTTTGCTAATTGTATTTTGATTCGACAAAGAGAATGACCGCCAGCATTGGTCCTATAAAATAAGAATTTCATATTTTGATAATCTCCTTTTAAATCCCTTATGCAATCCAACTTCACGTGAGTGACGTGTGAAATGCCCTTTGCAAGGATTACTGCTTTTGATCTGATCCGATAAAAACATTGCCGCCAGCACAGAACATATTTGAACATTGGACCCTATGAAGAAAAACTGTAAAAGTAATTTAATGTAAAATGTATTGAAATTATAGAGGGGAAATCCTTTTCAAATATTGCTAATTTTGTTCTGAGTCGACAAAAAACATGACCGCAAGCACAGAACATAGTTATACTTTCCATTAAGCAAATTCAACCGACACAAAATGCAATACAGTTGGTCGAAGTCATAACCTCTCACGAAGTTAACTTAGAACTATTCTTATGACTGCTCTAAAACCCGTCATAAAAGCAGTCATTTTGTAGAATTGTTCTTAAAAGATCATTGTCAAGAGCAGTTCTAAAAACGGTCATTGTCAAGAACAGTTCTAAAAACGGTCATAACCTGTTCTAAAAGCAGACATGGTCAGGTGTTGTCTTAAAAGCAGTCATGGTCAGGAGTTGTTTTAAAAGCAGTCATCGCTAAGAACTGTTCTGATTAAGAATACATTATTCAGTACTCCAAAATCAATGAGATACTTAATTACGTTAATATAACACATAGACTATAAGTATATATGTAACGGATAAAAATTCATGCAGATCTTAGACTAATATATTAGTCCCAGTCCAAATATATATAACATGTTAGAATTTTTATTGAAAAAATAAGACAATTATAACTGCAGGTGGCGACAAAGGCTATTCTCTCTATGTTTTATTCGAAAAAAATGCATGAAAATTAAATATTCACATAGATTATGTGGGAAAAGGGACTTTGCAATCGATATTATATTGATGCCAGGAATCATGAAACTTTCTGTAATATTACCAAAATTATATGTCAAGAGGGACATTTCTTGCAATTGACATAAAATCATATGCCCGCAATCATGAAACTTCCTGTAATTTGACTAAAAACAAGTTCTGCAATGTATATGATATTGATGACCGCATTCATAAAACTTCCTGTTATTTGGCTCAGAACATACAGTCCCTGGATCAGTCAACATTCCATTTTGACTGATCGTTGACTGGTGAGTGATCGCTGAATGATCGCTGAATCATGACTTTTGACGGCTGACGGATAGTAAAATTAACTGATGACTAATTAATGATGCGACTCTTGACTCTTGAATCATGACGGATGACGAATAGAAACAAATCTAATTAATTATGCACGGATGATCGGTGACGGATGACTGATACAGGTAAATTGAAAAATTACCGGCGAAACGAATCTCACCGAGCTGCGTTGATTTATTATTTCTAGTAAGATCGAAAGTCATTATCAATACATGTATCTGATAGTTCTTAGCAATTCAAGAACATGAAAAAATGTGATTTAAAAAATACTTAAGAATCTTCATTTTAGTCAAATATAGGAAATGGGGTAAATGTCAAGGAGACAACATCCCATATCCAGGTTAAAACGACCCAAAACAAAGCATGTATACCGGTCATTGCAAAAATTTCTCTTTACACATTATTTGTTTAAAATTCCATAAAATATGAAAAATTGGAATAAAAAATTACTTATGAATCTTCATTTTAGTCAATAAATAGACTCCGGTCAGTGCGAAACTTTCCTTTTACATATTATTTTGCTAAAAATTCCATGAAAATGTAAAAAATGTGATAAAAAAATTACTGAAAAATTTTCATTTTAGTCATTAAACATATACCGGTGAGTGCAAAACTTCCCTTTTACACATTATTTTGTTCCAATTCAATGAAAATGAAACAATGGGATAAAAAAATTATTGATGAATCTTCATTTCAGTCATTACATATACACCGGTCAGTGCAAAACTTTCCTGTTACACATTATTTTGTTCAAAATTGCATGAAAATGAAAAATGTGATAAAAAATTACTGATAAATCTTCATTTTAGTCATTAAATATGTACCGGTCAGTGCAAAACTTTGCTTTTACACTTTATTTTGTTCAAAATTCCATGAAAATGAAAAAATGTGATAAAAAAATTACTGATGAATCTTCATTTTAATCATAAAATATATACCGGTCAGTGCGAAATTTCCTTTTACACATTATTTTGCTAAAAATTCCATGCAAATGTAAAAATGTGATAAAAAAATTACTGATAAATTTTCATTTTAGTCATTAAACATATACCGGTCAGT
>MJUU01017246.1:0-12535 GCA_002080025.1 Modiolus philippinarum | reverse complement strand
CGACTGAATCTGATCAAACAAAAGTACCTGCATGATGAAATTCAGTATTTGTTAAAAGATGACTTTATTGAACCTAGCAAAAGCAATTGGAGCTCGCCTTGTATTCTAGTGCCAAAACCTGATGGAACTTATGGTATGTGTACGGACTATAGAAAATTAAACAGTGGTACAAAAACTGACTCATTTCCAATTCCGCGCATTGATGACTGTATTGATAAAATTGGAAATGCTAAATACATAACAAAAATTGACTTATTAAAAGGATTTTATCAAGTTCCTCTTAAAGAGCGTGCAAAAGAACTTTCAGCTTTTGTTACACCGGATGGACTATTCCAATACAAAGTGATGGCTTTTGGCATGAAAAATTCGCCGGCAACTTTTCAGCGTCTCATCAACAGTGTTATTTCTGGAATTGACGGTTGTGAAGCATACATTGATGACATTCTTATATATAGTGACACTTGGGAAGAACATCTTCAGATACTTCGAACTCTTTTTGAACGTTTAAGCAGTGCTATGTTAACAGTCAACCCCTCCAAGAGTGAATTTGGATGTGCTTATGTTAATTATTTAGGACATGTTGTAGGTCAGGGTTAGGTAAAACCTATTGATGCTAAAATAAGTGCTATTTCTAGTTTTCCTAAACCTGAAAATAAGAAACAATTGATGCGTTTTCTGGGAATGGCTGGATATTATAGAAAATTTTGTCAAAACTTTTCTTCAATTAGTGAGCCTTTGACTAAAAGAAAAAATGTTAAGTTTATTTGGTCTAAAAGTTGTGATGAGTCATTTAAAGAACTAAAAGCCATCCTAGAAAGTGCGCCAGTTTTAGCAACACCTAATTTTGATTGTCAGTTTAAGTTAGCAGTAGATGCCAGTGATGTTGCTGCTGGCGGTGTTTTATTACAAGAAGGTAAAGATGGTATAGACCATCCTATTTGTTATTTTTCTAGAAAATTTAATAAACAACAGAGGAATTACTCCACCATTGAAAAAGAATGTTTGTCTCTGATTTTGGCTTTACAACATTTTGAAATTTATGTTACAGCTTCAATTCAGCCTATCATTGTATATACTGATCACAACCCTCTTAAATTTATTTATAAAATGAAAGATAAAAATCAAAGACTTTTGAGGTGGAGTTTGACTTTGCAAGGTTTTAATCTAGACATAAGACATATTAAAGGAAAAGATAATGTCATTGCAGACGCATTATCAAGAGTTTGATAAATTTTGTAACACCTCATTGTTTATTTTAAATGTTTTTCATTGCATTCAAACATTTTCTTTTGGGGGGAGATGTTATAGGTAATTAAATGTTGTAAATATTCTATAATGCATTTTATTCATTGTTTTTTTATTTTGTACGGCCTTAATATTATGTAATTTGTTTGGCCTAGTTATGTAACTTGTTTACAATAAACAAGGGTCAAGGTTATTTCACCTTAGAACATATAGAAATTTCTAGAATTTAAATATAATATTTAACACATAGAATTTTCTAGAGGCTTTCCTTACATAATCATTCTATTCATGTGATTGTCAGTTGATTAGAATGTTCTAGTTATATCTTGTGGATAGATTTTTCTAGAAATAATAAATGTATTTATATGAGGTAGCTGAAAAGGGTTAAGTCAGTCAGTTTAATAAGTTTATACAGGATTAATTAGTTTATATAGGATTATCACGCACATCTTTCGTATTGAAAATCGACATCAATTATTGTGAATCTATTATCAACTATTTAGTGAGGATTACAAGGATTATTCTATTGGACATTTATTGGTTGAATTAAGTGAACTATTCATTTGGACTATTACTTGGACTTCATTATTGTCAGATAAGTCATATATTGTATTTAATTTGTAAAATTATTATTTGTTGTCTGATTAAAAAGTTAATTTGAGCCAATTTTGTTTTATCTTTGCTGACTTTACAATTTACAATAATTTATTGGTCGTTTCTACCACATAACAACATATGATGCCCCCGCTAGACACATGTTACTCTAGGAGTTGCACAGATAAACTATGTACCCTCTATTACTAAATCACCAAAAAAAAATAGAGTAAAAAAGTTCTATAATGTATATTTTTGAAAAATACCGTACCGAAATCAAAATACATATCACATGCACATCTTCAATATAGGTACAAATGATCTGCAAAATAAAAACTTCCTAGCATCAAAACTGTAGGAGGAGTTGCGCGGACAACTATGTACCCTCTATGAAAAATCACCAAAAATGACTAAGTTCAACAATGTATATTTTTGACAAAAATGCACCAAAATCAAAATCCTAACCGCATATTTTAGGAAAGGATATGGAGTAAATGAACATGAGACCATAACACATATGTTAACTCCAATTGCAATAATTTTTATGAGCTGTATGGCCATGCACATCTTCAATGTATGTACAAATGATCTGCAAAATAAAAATTTCCTGGCATCAAAACTGTAGGAGGAGTTGCACGGACAAACCATGTACCCCCTCTAACGGACGGACGGACGGACAAGGGTAAAACAATATGCCCCCGACTTATCGTCGCGGGGGGCATAAAAAAAACAAAAAACGTACAACTGCTCGAAAGTATTGGATACGCTAGAGAGGTAAATATGTTTTGCTTCTAAGAGATGGAAAGTCCATAATTCAAAGTGAAGTCAACGCTTTTGTGATAAAAGCTTGATTTTTTGGTGTCCATCTTCGTAATTGTCCGGCAAAAGGTACAGCTACAAAAAAGACGCTAGTGTATCGGTATAGTCTTATATTATAAATAGACACATTGTCTAAAATAAATTATTTTCATTTCTCTGTATTGGATAAAATTAGTTTATTTGCACTCATGGTAGGTTGTAGGTTGTAGGCAATACGTGTGATAGATAAATATTTTTTGATAACCTGAACTAGTTACCCTGAACAAGAAAATAGATGTAGTTTTCGACTTTAGAATGTGGGAACATGTATGTCACTGTTAAGTTCATGTCATTTTTACCCTTTCATGCCGACTTGCATGTAGGTTATCTTTCCTTTTGACATCTGGCTTGTTGTCCTTGACTGTTTTTTGTATTTTATTTTGTTCATTAATAAAGCTACTCGTCATTTTATGTGCATTTAATTTTAGAGATAATTTCTATTTTTGTAGCATAAAGATATGATAAAGTTATAAATATTTATCTTAGATCGAGAACTAGTTGATTATGAAATTTCTGAAAAGCAAACTGTCGTGATGAACGCGTTTTAAACTGTACAAGTTAATAAGAACTTTAATGACTAAAATATAAAACAAAGAATTGTATTGCGGAAATGTCACGAGACTTAATTACTGTCTGGAGACGAGAGCAATGTTTTTACACGCCTTGTTTCAGAGAACAATTATGTGATAATTCAATAATTTTAAGCTTTCTTTTTAATAGAAAAAGAAGGGAAACGGGGAATGTGTCAAAGAGACAACGACCCAAAGGGGAGTAATAACAACTCAAATATCCATTTTTACAATTTCCAATGTTATTTAGCGGTAGTTTCTTGGTATTAAATTGTTTATGACACAAAGCCACCTCAGGTCGACACTATCATCAACTACAATTCTTTTTTTTATATGGCTGGTAGGGACTTTTCTGGGAATGACACTTGCGAAAGGGACTGAGCTTTGACCCTGATCCCAAATATGTGAGTTCAGGAGCTGTTTATATACTGAAACTTTTCACATGACATTTGATGAGCTATCTGACCTAGGGTAGTAAAGTGCAAGGCTCAAGATCCACAGAATGAACTTGATATCTTCACCCCTATTAAGCTGGGTAACGTTTAGGTACAGGTAAATGTTAAACCGTACCTAAACATTATCCTGAACCGGGACAAAACGTTATCCAATGTTACTTAAAATAAGAAATTTGCTTACATTTTTCTCAACCGGGCTAAACATTATCCAACCGGTCTAAACCAATTATACGCGAACTCTGCTTAACTAACTCTTCACCGAGAACTCAGCTTAATAGGGGTAATATTTTAAAGGACTTTATAAGGTGCAAGATATCTATGGCTTTAGGTTTGAGGGTATTGCAAATACTCATAATGTGTAAATCAAAATACAAGAAGCCCAAACTGTTGTTAGTCATGGCAACTCAAATGAAACAAAGTTGCTGCTTATTATATTATATCTACCCAATTATATTTAATTATTTATCGCTCATTTGCGCAATTTTCAATTGTTTCCGAGCGACGATAATTCTATTATCACTGCACTGCACTGATATGGACATATTATCGTCAATCTCTATGGAACGTTAGCAACAGCGTATTAATATGACGTCGCGTGACGTATCGTGACAGAAATAATCCCGAGAAAGAAAGCGCTATTTCAACCAAAAGTAATAGTTCAACTAAATTAAATATTTCATTGGAAAGGGGAACGTATATCCGGTATTTTTCAATAACAGAATTAGCGATAAAAATACTATTAGTAATTTGTTTTGCTCGGATGGATTTCTCAGCTCGCATTGCATCTCGTGCTGTCGCACTCGATGCAATACAAGCAGAGAATTCCATTCTCGCAAATCAAATTACTGATAGTATATATTTATCATTACAGGTGCAAAGTTTTAGCCCTAGCAAGAATCAAGATAAAAAGTCAAACTTTTTTAAAACATGTTAAGAGTAAAGTCTTGTCATGATCAATGTTGCAGGCCATATATCAATAAAACTAACTGTTTGGGACAATTAGGCATTGAAGAAAGCTTAAAGTAAATCTAGTTGAAAATGTCCATTTTCATTTTCTAAAACCGAACGTGTTATCTTTCAATGATGTCATGGTGACGACCATAGAATTGCTTTAGGGTCAAAGTAAACAAAGGTTGAACATATTGCTGACTCAACAGCTTTTGCTCTATTTAAAAAGTTTTTGTGTAAACAACACTGCCGAGATTATGGAATCACAATGAAAGGTACACTCTAAGCGTTGAATAGTTGGGTTTATTTCTTCTGAGAGACGGAAAATTTACAATTCAGAAGTGAAAGTCATCACGTTACATTTCAAATGTCCATCTTTGTCAATATACGACCAAAACTCTTGCCACGAAACGGACGTAGGTGTACCTGTTGTCACTTTAATTTTAAGTAGACAGCCATTCTTCATAAACATTGGAGAGATGACTGATTTTCCTTTCCCTGTATTAGATAAAATCAATTTATTTACACTCCATTGGTAGGTTGTAGGACACACATGTGACAGATAAATAGTTTTGATAACCTAAATAAGTTATTCTGAATAAGAAAAAAAATAGATTTCGTTTCGACTTTAGAATGTAGAAATGCGTAAAAGTTATGTACATGTCATTTTGAAACGTCCATTCCGACCTGTTTACAGGATATCTTTTCATTTTTGACCTCTTGTTTGTTGTCCTTGACCGTTTTGGTTTTTGTTGGCTTATGTGTTTATATATAAATGTAATCGTCATTGATGTGCATTTTATCTACAAATAATTTCTATTTTTGTAAGCATTAACATAAGATAAAGAAATAAATTTTATTTTAGCACGAGAACTACATGTAGTTGATTATGAAATTTATCAAATATGCAAACTATCATACTTCCACATTTTGCTTTTTTTATTTTTTGTTATTTAAAATTGTTATTCTGACCACCTGTTTATTATGCCCACTTCTCATTATTTTATTATGCCAAGTTTTCTTACTTGATTCGCTCGATGTGTGCACTGTGTTTGTTTAAATGTTGTGATCGTCTTCAATTGTTTTCATGACGGGCCATGGATGACAGCGATTGTAAGAACACTTTACCAGTTAAGTTTATGTTTGTAGACAATCCCGCATCCATTTATGAAAGAGTAAAAAAGCATACATGTATCGTTGCTCGACAACAAGCAATGAATTCCGCTCAAACCGGTGCTAGGGGCCACCTTGATCTTGCTATGAGGTATGAATAAATCTCATTGTTGAAGACCTCATGGTGCCTTCAAGATGAAGAACAACAATAAAAGCCTTATTCTATCGCTAAGCATTTCCATGTAGGTAAGACTCTACTAAATGACCAATCAGCTGCTGGCATAGTCAAAAATAGTACTTATATAAACAAAACCATGCTACTTTCGCTTTGAACAAAGCTGTCAATATTGACAATATTCGAGTTCTTAAACTCTCTTGTGATCATAAAACACTTCCGGATTGACAAGCATTTTGATTCAGTCAGCCTCATTGCATGGAAAAAATACCGAAGCCTCATCAATGATGACAAATATGCGCAAGGATCTGAATTTGGAAAATTGGTAATTTGGACACCCCAGCTGAATGGGGCGATAGAAATTTCTTATTAGACTCTAAAGTTGGGTCATCGCTTGGATGTGTTACTTTGCAGACATGCCACTTTGTGAAAATCATATCGCCGCACAAAGAGAACTTCAGATAATTTTGAAAATTCACAAAACGTTGTAATGGCCGCCTATGGAAAATATTTAGTGGAGTCTGATCTTAAGTCGAAAATTGAGGGGAAATAAAATTTTTGCCAGGAAGTGACTTTTTATGTTTCAATTGGTGAAATATGTCTAGGTTATATGAAATAAAGGTATATTTTGCACCTAAGATCAACCGGTATCAAATTACACACCTGTTCAGATGTTATGTAATATTTCGCAAAATTTAAAAAATTTCCCTTTTTCAAGCCCCTGTCAGACTTTTATCAAGGTTAAAGGATATAGATAAACCAAATGAGTTAGAATTGATTAAATGCAAGTTACATATGTATGAAAAGTTATGATTTTATCCAGAAAATGCTTGAAAATGTTAAAATTAATGCTTTCTTATATTACGACATATATCGCTAATTTGAACAATACAGCCTCATATAAATTCCCAATTTTTTTCAACATCTTATATTTTTGAACTTGAATTTTAGTCATATTTGTAGTATACATAATGAATGAATCTATTATACACAAATGTGAATGTTGAAAAGCTTCAAAGCTTATTCTGAGTGCCATTTTATGTTGCGTCATGTCACAATGTGAGATTTTTACTAATTTCACATCCAATTTTTACAATAAATTGCAATTTTATTCACAGTTGCCCATGCTTTTCACATCAATGATGCTTTGATTTGCATAATGAATTAGTCAAGTAAGCTAAAGCAGGAAAAAACTAGCAGCTGCATGCAGTTTTAAAAATTTGGGACACACTGTCATACTGTCCCCATGACAAGTAAAGACTGAATTTTCAACAAATTTTACACTTAATTATATTTTGTTGGATAACAGAATATTATGAACAATCTCTATTCACTTTCTGGAGTTTTTTTTACCTTTGTTTTGCACATGATGGTCCTTTGGTATCAGTTATATATAATTTGAGTGAATTGTATGGATAGAATCTGACCTCAGCTGCAAATGGGGGGAGGGGGCTTAAATGACCAGATTTTCACCATTTGTATGACTGCTTTCTTTGTAAGAGTAATTTAATGATAGTATAGTGCACCAATCTACTATAAAGTATCACAAAGATAGTCAGATGTATGTGAAACAGTCATTCAAGCTCTCTTTTGCAAGTTGACCCATTATCAGAACCTTGAAATTTTCAAAGTGCTCAAAACACTTAAGTACCAGGTACATTGTATTTGAAATAAGGCATATAATTTTTTCGAGGGGCAGAAAGCATCTTTTTTGAGTTTTATATTTGGATATTGATTAAGCTACATGATAAAGACCAATAATTGAACTTTTAAAACATTTTATGACCTATGTATTTGTAGAGAACTTTGTATGATTAGCATTTACGCCATAACCCTTCATTGTTAAACTATCATGATTAACTCGTTTTTATCGTTATAATTTAATATTCGAAATACCAAACATAAAACAAAGAATTTTATTGCTGGAAAAAACTTGTTGAATGTCTAGAGACGAGACATTTTTCTACAAACTTTGTTAAAAAGAATTAGGAATTGTTTCGGAGAACAGTTGTAAGGTTATTCATCAGATTTTACGTCTTGCTTCTGAGTTACTATTTTTTCAAATTTTCCAAAATGATTTTGCTTTATTTGCGTGGCTTTTTTATTGGTATAAACTTTTTAATGAAACAAAATAATCCTTGATCGGCTAAATCATTCATTTTTATCTTAAAAATCACAATTCTTTTTTTTGTATTGAAACTAGAGATTGTTCTGTAAAACAACACTAGCTATAGCTATACAAAAATATACAAGCTGAACAAGAATAAGAGAGTTATGAAGCTATTTTCTCATTACATTGACCTTGACATAATTAAAAAGTACCTTATATCGGCAAAGTTTAATGGAGAGGGTCAAGGATCTTAGGGTTTGGGTGCATTAAGAGCTTGCTGAATATGTAAATCAAAGGGCAATAATCCAAAACTGTTGGCAGTCGTATATACCAAAATGAAACAAATTTGTGTCTTGTGATATGAGACATATGACTCATTATATATTTTATCGGCCATTTATTACTGGTTCATAGCATTTACAATTAGGACTAACCATTTGTGACGATTGAGCGTCGAGGAAAACTAAACATCTTTCCAAAGGCTCCAATAGTTATGTACATTTGAGTTCATTAATTCTATATATCGTATGTGCGTGTCACATCCCCAAAACGAACAAAATCAAGAGTTACCATGGTTTAGTTTTTTGGATGGTATGATTCTTACGTTGCAGTTATTTAGCCAATACGAAATAAAAATATTCCTCAAATCGACAACAAATAATTTGTTGAATTAGTTCTTTAAATAAAAATCATTTTTTTAAATTTACATCCCATATCATTAGGTTAATTATCTTGATCTTTTGAGAATGCAACTGGCTTTTTGCGTTCAATATCCAAGCCACAACACCTGTTAATGACAAGAATGTGCTCTCTGAAAAGATTGAATGTTTCATGTTCAACAACAAATTTAATTTTCTAGTACAAATGTACCATTTCCAAAATGTCTTTGTGTCTTAAGTTCTCGTAATCTTTCTGATTTACTGTCCTAAAATTTTTTGATGTGAACACAAACTTGTTTTAGTTATAATTCGGTTTTTCTTTATGTTTCATTGTCGGTAATTTCTTGCAGTACTGTGAAATTGACATTTCATTAATTTGTTTTGGAAGTAACTAGAATGCCTCAATATACACATATGGGTTATTACTGTTTCCTCTTTGCAATATTTTTAGAGCTTATAGTTTTAGACCTTACGTTTATTGAACAGTAATATTCCCATATCTCCGGCATATTGCTTCTACACTTCACAACTCATTCGCTATTGTCGCGCCTGTAGTTTGTACAGAGATTTTGGCCACGGGGCAAAATTACTGTCTCAAAAACTTGTACATCAAGCGTATATTATACAAATGTATCACCATTACAATTCTCATTACAGAAGTTTTACGGTCTTCACAATGATTTGACGGACCGTAACAATGTTTCTATTTCATAAATGAGAATAGATATCTTTGATTAGTTCCAGAGTTTATTGTTGGACTAGCAAATGCGACTGTGACAAAACTGAACTTTTCACTTGCAGTGTGACTGGTGACACGAGTACCCTTTTGGGGCACTTTATGATACCTCAGGTCTTTGTAGGGTTCACACTGCTATTACTTTTTTAAGGCGTTCTTGTACATTTTTGTTTATTTGTTTTGTCTTAAATATGCTGTATCAATTCGTGATGGATATGAATTGTCGTGTTTTTGGAGTCTTTTTTTTTTTTTGAATTTCCCCCCTTTTCTCATTTTGCTTCCGTTTTAACCGACGTATTGATCGTGCAAAAAAAATAAAAGCCTTCATCACAGCTTCATGTGTATCAATATTGCATGAAATAATGAATATCACCCCCATTGCGTCGAATATATCATTTTAGCTCACCTGGCCAAAGGTCAGTGTGAGCTATTGCCATCACTTGGCGTCCGTCGTCCGTCCGTCCGTTGTCCGTCCGTCTGTTAACTTTTCACATTTTTATCAACTCCTCTGAAACCACTGAAACAAATTCAACCAAACTTTACAGTAATGCTGTCGGGAAGGTCTTTCACAAAGATTACTTATTTCGTTATGATCCGAGAAAAAATGGCCGTCAGCGCAGAAATTATATATTTAACATAGGACCCTTTCAGAAAAACATCATTTTCATAAACTACTCGGAATCCATTGAAGTAAATTCAACCATACTTTACAGGAATGATGTATGGAAGGTCTATAAAGATTGTTCATTTCGTTATGATCCGATAAAAACATGGCCGCCAGCGCGGAACTTATATTTAAAATAGGAACCAAAGAGAAAAACATCATTATTAACAACTCCTCTGAAACAATTAAAGCAAATCCAATCAAATGATGTATGGTAGGTCATATACAAAGATTGGTAATTTTATTTTGATCAGACAAGAAACACGGCTTATATTTAACATTGGACCTTATGGGAAAAAAATCGAACGAGACTTACAGACCCTATAGTAAACATGGCTGCGAGGGCAGCACTTATAAAGACAATGTAACACATGAGTTACATAACATTTTTTATCATCTGCTCTAAAACTATTGAAGCAAATTTGACTACACTGAACTGACTTAGGGAAGAGCCTTAACAGAAATTTGCTTAAATCATTATAATGCAACAAAAAGCATTGCCGCAATGATTGAACTTTGATTAATATGGGACACTATGAAAAAAAATATTATTTTCATCATCTGCTCTGAAACAATTGAAGCAAATTTAACTTAATTGTACTGGAATGGCATAGCGTAGGTCTTTTACAAAAATTGTTAATGTCATTTCAATTAGACAAAAAAAAACATGGCCGTCAGCACAGAACATAGAAAAAATCTGCTATTAAGCATTTTATCAGGTAAGCGATGCAGGCCCAGTCTCTGAGCCTCTAGTAACAATAACGACAACAACATTGTATTCGTCAATTTGGACTTACAGTCCGTTATTTTCCGTTATTTCAATATTACTGTAAATACTCTTTAAAGTTAATCCTAATGCACACTATCATTATTCTCTTATCCGATTTCTCAATCCCCTTTCGTCTGGTTGTTCGATAGTTTTTTTAACTTTTAAATTTTTGAATATTTATATTTATAAAGGCATTTACTTAATTGGTACTGTACGCATTTTCGGTACCCAGATATTCAAGAATTTGCAACAGTTTATTTTAACCTCTAGGACATGCCTGTCTCTTTTCCTTGTCTTTCAAAAGCCTTCAAGAAACATTTTTTCTAATTACTATTCTATAACATTACCTGCGATGCTAATTCCACGATGAACTATTCTAGCAGCAGTGACTCTTCCACTTTTCAATATCGCTATGATCCTTGTGGACATATAATAACGGGGGATTTAAACATCGGTGTAGATAAAGATGTTTGATGATTCTTTTGAAAAAGCCCTAAATATTGAATAAACGTTCAAGCATGTTTGGACATTATAAAAGACTGTATCATAAAATGGTGCAAACTAGAAAGTGCAGAAAAACCTGCTCTTAATATGTGAAAAGAAAAAAATATAAGCAATTTCAAACATTAATTTCTATAAAGATAATTTAATGAGTCACCTCCTAAGCTAGCTGTAAGTATGATTCAAAATTAAGAGTTCAAAGGGAAAGATGTCGACAAAGCTTCAAACTTTTGCAATCATTTGAAAGAAATACTATACCGATGTCTAATAAAAAATAAAAATGACCAGGTTAGGCACTATTCTACGTGTAATTGTGACGAAAAAACATTCACCAAACAACACTACAATTATACTGAAATGCTCTGAATTCCACTTAGAGAGACCTTACGTGCTTTGTAACGGGCTCCTGATAAAGCTACACAAAAAGCCCTATATTGTTTTATTACGGTCTCAATTGTTCTACCACAAACTTATCAATCCTTTTAATCAGTGACCAGTACATTTGCTAGTAATAAGAAAACTGTGAAAAGAACATCAAAACTCTGGTGTAGAGACAAAAAACAACACAAAAATCAAAGTAGGACATGACATGGCTTGCTACGAGGGGTGTTGTATTTGATTTGCACATTTTGTTAATTATATAACTTTATTTCTTAAATTAGCCGTGTCATGGCAGTAGAAAACAAACCCGGACGAATGAATGAAGATACAGTTTTAAAAAAATTTAAATCCTTTCACTTCAACATTCTACTCTTTTCTTCCATAATTATAACCAAAAGCAGTAAAACTAAAGAATGCAGGGTGAATATTTTTGCAGAGGTTATAATGCATGTCGTAGAAACTTGGTAAAAGGTCCTTGAATGCGCTCTAGCAATTAACAGCGAATTAAATTTGGATAAGATTTATATTTCAGCTAACAGTCAATGATACCTTTAGAGTCGTCAAAAATTACTCTTGCTTTCGGAATTTTAAAACTAGTCATCTGACTTTATCCTTAATATTCAAAATAAGAAATATAAGTAGTATATGGGGACAGTTCGTCTAATATTTGAGGTGGTGGATGCGGTGGATCACCGGAAGTGACGTCACCAGAAGTGACGTAGACCGGAAGTCACGTGACGGAAGTCACGTGACCGGAA